>JAJJWW010001931.1:0-27565 GCA_023531295.1 Papaver armeniacum | reverse complement strand
TTATGGAATATTTAATGCTCTTTTTATATAGAGAATATATTACAAAACCAAAGTGTGCAAGAAATTAAAATAAATAAAATTTCATAACTTATCAGTTAATTATCTTTATTATAAGCTATTGTTAAACAAAAAAACAAACTTTAAAGCACATTTCAAAATTAAGGATAGTAATAAAATTTTATTATTTTTTAGCTCGCAAATAACAAAGATTTGATTGAAAATAATAGCAAAAGGTAATTTAAACTATTTGGTAGGTATTAAACTTCTTTTGGTTGGTTGAATAAAATCATACCATTCGCATCGAATCGAAGATGCACAACCCTTTTGCCTATGGTTTGTTTGTTGTCTTTGTATGTCTCTTTTTTTTTTTTTTGTTGATGTAGTTCTTCCAAAGGGGTAGAGATAAGTATACTTTGCCTATTCATACTATTCTGCAAGTCTTCTTTGTTCTACTTTTTTTGAATTTGTTGTTTTCAGCCATTTTTTGTTGATCTTTTTGATTACAGCGTGTATGTAGTGATACTCGTATTCGGAAGCTCTTCTAGCTTCATCGTGTTATTTTTTTTAAGTTAAAGATCGCTTACACTTGGTTTTTATATATAGAGGATAATTAGGGTTAATATTTTTTCTCCATATTTTGTTTCCATATTTTATCTAAATTTTGGTTAGATTATGAAGATATCTTCGTTACACGAAAAAGATATCTTTCGTGTTTATTTAGGGTTTCTAAATAGACGTGGTTTATTTAGGGTAAGAAAGATATCTTTTTTGCGTTTTTATTTTACCCTAGTCTAAAATGTAGCTATTGAAATTTACTACTTGATTTAGTACTTGAAATTTACTATTAGGTATAGATCTAAATTCATATAGTAATTATCCCACACCATGTAAAGGATGATGGGAAGATTGATTACCTACGATCAGTTTGTAAGTATTCTAGACAAAACTAATAAATTAAGGGTCATTCATATTGGGAGGACTTCACGAGATGCGTCATTGTTTGGAAATTCAGTCCATAAATAATACAGAATATCTTCTATTACACAAAAAAACTACTTCACAACAACATTTCAAGTAAAATAATCTATTCTTTGTTCTAAAAATGGTAGCATAAGTGCAAAACTATAAGAACGTAACATTTAAACATGACTATTTTCATACTCTTTTTCTTTCATAATTCCAACAAAGACTCAACTTTGCATCCATGCATCCCACACTTTTCGTTTTTTTTTCCTCTCAGACATCTAGCGTCTATGTATTAAATGTAAAAAGATACGAAGATCGATATTTCCAAGTTTATTTATCATTTGGGTTGTAAGTTTATAGGGCTTTTCCAGAAAAAAGCCCAGGCATGTTTTGATGGAACTCTGAGATAAGTGTGTTGCTTGCAAGATACCATGCCCGATTGTGATGGTTAAATCCCTCTCCTTTTAAAATTTATTGTTATTATGGACATGTATAAATAATGTATATGGGGAAAATGCTCAGAGGCCAAATCAACCAATCCATCCAACCTCATCGTAGATTCCCGGATCCCAATCCAACCTCATCATAAGTAAGGCAGAAACGGAAATCACAAAAAAACAACTTTATGAGATAGAACGATAAAACTAAAAGATTGAGATGTTATTGTTGGATGAGAATTCCAAAGCATTTGCATGAAAAAGTAAACTTGAAAGCTTCAAATAGTATGCTTTTACTCTCAAGCATTTTAAAGTGGCTAACTATTTGCAAGTCTTTTCCATACTTACTCCTTGAAAGGTTCTCTGAAGTTCTCTACTTAAAAGATAAACTAAAACCAACAACAACAATTGAAAAAAATAAAAATAGAAAATTAGATAGTTAAAAACAAAAATCTAGATAGAATATCATGAGTGAACACATCCACAAATTAATATCTTGAGAAACTTATGGTGATGTCGGATCTTTTAATCAACTCTACTATCAAAATTTGTACCTAACGGCAACATGAAATGCAAGGACACTCCTTCCTTAGGTAAGTTTTCCTTATCGTCTTATCACTTGTAAATAAATATTCATCACTATTAAGGCAAAAATTGTACTTTGTCCGTATATTACATATATCGATTCGGCCGTGGGTATTATAAATCCATAAATTTTTTTACTCTTTCTACGTACATCGGATTTTCAAAAGTATACCATTCTAAATACCTAAAGGTAATTCGAATTACTGTAAAGGTTATTACTATAGGCAAAGGAACTGGATGCAACCGATTTTTTATATAATTCTCATATCATTATGTGATTTTATGCATCATAAACCATTAGATACATTTTTAGTTCACGATACGAACTGTATGAATGGCCATGTTCACAGTAAATTGCATAAAGTTTTGTGGAAAATCATTTAGATGTCATACTCACAGTAATAATTAATGAATTTCAGAAAAAAGACTATTATTTAAGTCAGCCTTCTAGCATTATTCCATGGTTGCCGAATCTCATCTTGTTGGATGTCAAATCCCCAAATATTTGTGAATTTGTCAACTGTTATAAGAACAGTCACTGGCACCAATATCAGCTCGATACACTTGGGGGTAATAACTTGCAGGAGTTAAACCAGTGAAACACCAAGTTTAACAGAGATAAAAATAGCATATCAAACGAAAGTAATATACCTTTCCTTCGGTAAATATAATCATTCTGGAGATAAGGAATTAGGATTTTCTTTAAAAAAAAAAGGAATTAGGATTTGTTGGGCTTTCTCTTAACACCAAACAAAAAAAAAAATCATTCTGGAATTAAGTAAAAACCATCTCTTTTCAACCACATTCACACCAATCACACCAAAGAAGGAAACAAAAATGATGATAATACTCCAGAAGAAGAAAGAAATTTACCGAACATTTTGATTTTTGAAAGAAGTAGCTCGATCCATTGACCGTATTTTTTCTTAGGATACCTGCAAACACCCATGCAAAATAAACGACAACTACACTGCAACATAATACTCCAAATTCAAAATCCAAGACATGATGAGTAAGTGTATAAGAAGGATGAAAGAAAATTACCAAACCTGATTTTGATTTTTGAAAGAAGTAGCGTCCATGACTATATTTTTTATGATACAAGACCTTGCAAAATAAACGACAACCACGGAAGTAAGAAAACAAAACCATTAGCAAGATTAATATGTTAGTGTTTGCATCATCGATGTCCTGAAACAAAACACCTTTGGAATGATCAAAAGAGATAATTAAAAAAAAAATGGGAGAAAATGGGTGAGGGAAAGAGATTGTGTCTGGAAAAGATCACTGAGTATCCACTCAAAATAAACCATAAGATATTTTTACCTAATTAACATGCCTATTTTGGATAGTTTTTTTTTTAGAAAATACATATAATTAATATTTAAGGAAATATATAACTACTTTTAGAGCATCTCCAATGTTGGGTGCTAAAATCCTATGTGGAATTTTTATTTAGATCCTTATTTATGGGGTCATATGTATGTGGCAAAATAATGCTTTGCTCATGAACCATCTCCAATAGTATGGGGTCTTATTTTAAAATTTGTTGTTTTGGATAATGATAAAATTGATTCCCTCTTTTCCTATTGGTTCATAACAATTTATTTAAAAATTAAATAATTAAAAATATAGTTAAGATGATGATGATGGGAGGTCATTCCCAAGGTCTAAATAAGACCTTCTCCAAGACCTTCATATTTATTTTAACACCCTTCCTATTTTCTATGACCCACCGTTGAGATGAATTTAATGTAAATGAGGGTCTAAAATCCTATGTGTCATGAAAAATAAAACCTCCACCCTCTGTTGGAGATGCTCTTAGAGTCAAAAATAAAATAAAATGACTTTTATATCTATATTTTAGTCAAGCTCGAACATGGAAATCACGCATAAGAAATATATCATTATAATGACAATATTTTCACCGAATAATATATTTTACGTATTGTTTGTCAAAAAAAAAGTATATTTACAGAATTTATTTTTAAGAAATATCTATATGATTTATATATTTGGATAGTCACTTTTAATTATGAACATATTTTATACTTGATAGTCATAGAATTACCGATCTAATTTCAAAAACCAAGAACAACCCATGAAAACAAAACACCACAAAGAAAATAAAAAGATAGATTATGGTTTACATCTTCTAGTTATCTAGTTTGCATGCCAAAAACAAAAGTGAAATCTATTTCTTAGCCTCGTTCATTTACTGAGGAGAGATATCACCAATAACTCGCTAAAAAATATTAAGATTATAACCTATTTAAATCATCGAGAAAATACCAAAAAAATTACTTGACATGATATAACTTTTAAAGTCAAATTTAAAAGAAAAAAACTTCAATCATACTGCATGACAGATGTATCGCATTGCAACAGCTCCAAAAGATGCGATACCACTACTCATGACTTTTCTCATTGATGCAGCCATTAACAAAAAGAAAGATCAGATAACAAAAACCCTAAATTAGAAAAAAAAAAACAACATGATTTAAATATTCAACCTCACCTTGATTGCCACAGAGCTCCAAAACAACTGATATCACTACTCATAACCTCACTCATTTTCCGTCACCGTAAAATGATTACATGCAACAAAACAACAAAAAGAAAATCGATAACGAAACCTAAATTGCATCGTAGAAGAAGGGAAAAAAAATGCAATAGCAAAATGAAGTCAACAATGTGCAAACAATGAGATTCATCCTTCCTGTGCTTTATATAGCGATCCATCAAGCGCAACATTCCATTAGAAAAATAAAATTATTTAGGAAAATAATATCAATCGCATCTTATCATTTACAACCTTGTCATAATTTTGGAATAACTACTATATTTTTGGATAGTATGCTTTTGAATAAAATAAAATGAGTATTCTTATATATTGGTTGCAACATTTCTGTTTAAAAATATCTAGCATATCTTCGTGTGCGTCTTGAAATATAACCTTTCCTTTTTTTTTGAAGACGCGTAATGAATAAGAATAATTGTTGAATTTCATTCATTGTTTTGTTTTGCACCTTTCACTTTGTCCTCGCTCTTTATATTTTATTTCAAATCATGATTTTAAGGATTTTGTATAATTATGTTCAATTACCCCATGATTTTAACGATTACACAGATTTTGAATTTTGACAGGATGATATATTTTCGAACAAAAATACGCTTTGGTTGTTTCGTGAGTATCCACAACTTTATGTATTTTGATTCAAATTTCAACTATTTGATTATTTTTTGTTTTGATTAATCGAATTATAATTGTAAATAGTTTAATATTAGTCGTTTGGAAATATAATTAGGATTAGTTTAATTAAAAGAAGTGTAATTGGACATTGGACAATTTTTATTTTAAAATTTTATGATTGATTTAATATTGTGATGAAATCGTGATGAATAGTGGTGAATCTTAATATTGGATTTAATTTTATTTTATAAGATTTGGTTTAATATTTTTTAACATATTTTTGGCAATTTTATAATATTTATCTGTATTTAGGTAAATTGTTTTTAATATTCTTTATGATTGGCCAAAAATATATTATGGGGCTAAAACATTCTCCTCAAATTTTATTGGTCAAATTTAAAATGGTGGACTAGGAATCAACTGGAAGTTCAAATTTAATCACGTCGTGAAAAACTCTGTTTTTATATAAAGAATTTAAGAAACCCTTGTATCCAAAAAAAAAAAACTAGTGGTTGTAGGATCATTCCGTGTGAAGAAAACGTGTCGGCACGCCGTATGTACTTTCTAAAATGTGGACCCAATTCTGGTGAGTTCAGTGGCTGAGAATGTATGAGTATACATTTCTAGCTCATACGTACTAGTGGAACATTTTGTGCATTGTTTAGAAATAAATAGTTGGAAGTTTCTACTTGGAACCAAGTACGACGATGCCAGCAGGCAACAACCATATCCACATTTACCGACTACAATGGTTATAAAAATTACTTTTAAAATTTAAAAAATCTAACATTTTATGAAGAAAAATATACTATTTCCGTTTCTGGAAAAATGTTACTCTCGAATTTTCAATTCGACCTATTTTAGGTTAAAATAAAAAATTAAAAAATACTTCTTTTTTAAAAACGAAGTAGTACCAAAGCCGCTATAAGCAAACTTTCTCTATATTTTCCCTCAAAAACGGTAGATGAGAAGGGATTGAGCATGTGACATGGTTGGAATATTTTTGGATTTCTATACGTTATGGTTTCATTTTGTTGTTCATTTTTGTGGAGCGGTGGTCCTTGTGAATGGATAAGAATTAGAATTGGATTTGAACAACAAAAAAAAAAACATAAGTAAATACAAGAAAATGGGGTGGAAGTATTGGGTGCCAATCAATGCCATTACTTGGTACAAATTCTCTCAGTCAACCATATTCTTATCCAATTTTGGTCCCATTTATGAACAACAAAATCATTTGGGAAATCTTCTGTAAGATTATGCTCTAGGTATTAGGTTGAACTTTTTAGGTGTAGAAGCATAGAACCATGTGGGGGACCCAAAGTGATTCTCCACTTTCATGGTCAAATTTTTCTATGCGGACTTCCTTTCTGGCTTTTCTTTTTTAATAGGTGGGACTTGGGAGGGAAGAAGAAGAACTCATCCAAACAAAAAAAAAAAAAATGAAAAATAGGTAGGAAGAAGTTTCCTAGGTGAACAAAGAAAAACGAGTCATCCTAGAGGGCACGCCTTTTCTTTTTAATTGGTGCATACCAGGTTGACGCTTCTACATGGAGTCTGGCTCTTGTGGAGCATTGACAAGGACTTCATAATGGGAAGCCACTTCGGCACTGTGAAAGGGGATGCTCTTGTGATTGGTTTATAATGTCAAATGTCAAACGTGTAATAGATTCATATCCCATTTACAGAGAAGCAAATCAACTCGCAGATGCCTTAGTAAATTTACAAAGAAGCAAATCAACTCGCAGATGCCTTAGCAAATTTTGCTGCCGACAAGACTCAGTCACTAGGACACACTGCAACAAGACATATGTGGACCGATATGCACCCTAATTTTCTTAACAATTATGTAGTCCAGGACCAACTTGGCCTTACCTTTCAACGTATACTAAATCTTGTTTAATCTTAATAAAAAGTAGTTCGGTTTAAAAAAAAAAATATCCCATAAAAATATGGATAAACAACTAATGTCGTTAGTTAATTTTGATTAAACGGAAAATGGGTCATTTGTCCAAAAAAATTTAAAACACGGTTCAAATGGAGCGAGTAAAAATTTTATGGAGTGAAATGGACAAAAAAAATAGCAAGGATGAAAACTAGATTCATCCGACGCATAAACTTAAAAAATAGCAAGGATGAAACTGATGCATCCTGTAATAAAAATAAGAAAAAATATTTGAAAATGGACGGGATGAAACTGCACATCCCGCCTATTTTTAAATTTTTGTCCATTTAAACAGTATCTAAATCTGACCGTCCTTTTCACCCAGAAAATTTTGATTTTGGTCTTTTTAACCAATTTTGTGTTGATTAAAGCCCTACAGTTATTATACTCTTTTCGATTCTGGAAAAGATATATTATCATTTTTTTTTAGAAAATGAGATAATATGTTTTGTGTTCTCCAACCATGAAATTATTATACGTATCGAATTGAAATCACAACATGATTCTTAACACGAAATTCGTAGGACTTTGACCCTTGTAAAGAGGTTGTGAATTTCCACAACAACCGACCTTAATGCTCTAACCATTCTTACTCCTTAAAAAGAAAAATATAATCATCCTTTAAGGAAAAATACACGAAAATAAGTATGGATTATGGAATAACAATTTATATTCTCTATTGAGAACCTTTCTAGGTAAGCATTTCCAGCCATTTTTTCCACTAAAAGTTCAAAACATGCATTTTTTGACTATTTGTGAACAATGGAGAACCTATAAATATATTTATCATTTTTTGGGATAGCAGTAACTCCAAGAATTTGTTTCACTCTATGTCTAATATGAGTTTCAGTTTTTTGGGATGAAAAAGACCCCTAATTTAGAAAGATTAATCAGTTGTCCTAGGCTAGCACCAAAATCTCTGAAACATTTAACCAGATTGTGGCAAGATTTTTTGTTTATTTTACAAAATAGCGGAAAGTCATATGTGAAGAGTAAGTGGCTCAACAAGGTGTTTTGTGTGCAATATTTTGATACCTTTTATCATACCCGAAGTTTTCAACTTGTGAAATTTTCCCTTGAAATAAACAATAAAGACAACGAGAAACACATATAACTTTACACCAATTGATAAAATCAAACCTTAAATTTCAATATTTTCTGAAAAAAATTTAGTTTTCCCCTTTCAATCAACCAATTAAAAATCAGATCTTCCAAATCAAACACGCCCACATGTTGATCGCAATTCGCAAATATGGTTTAAGATTCAACTGATGATTGAGATATGAAACAAAAGAGAAGGATCTGGTAGTGGTAGAAGAGGAAAAAGTTAATGGAAGTAAACATAAAACTTCTCTTTCAATTTTTCTTCAGAGACAATAAATCGCTTAGCCCACCTTACCCGACCATCTCCATTGTTCGTGAGTGAATTGGCTATTGTGAAGAGTCTTTGTTGTCTTGCTCCGGAAAATTAATGAATGTTGAAGACAAAAAATAATTACACTTGATTCTGATACCGATCGTGATGGCTTTGATTTTGCATAGTGAGGCCACCCACTTGATCATTCTTCAACTTCAAAAATATAACCAAATCATAAATTAAAATCTCCAACAACAATTCATTAAGATTCAGGAGTATACAATCACAAAACTTCTCTTTCCATGTATCTGTAGCCATTTATTGTGGTAAAAAAATTGAGATTCATATTCCTCAAGTTGATAAATTTTTACCTCAAACCTCACACACACTTTTAATCCGAATCATCACCGCTGTGACAAAAACACAAACAAGATAAAATCGAAGCCTAGATATAAAATCTCAACTAGACCAGTATAGTTCCCCGATTAATTTATAAATCAAAATCAACAGATCTCCGAAAACCAAACACACTCGGAATATCAATTGATTTGACATGGAGATGGGAAGTAGACGAAAAGGATCTGGTTGAAAGAGTCGCAATACAGTTTGGTTACTTGTCTTGGGTAAAGTAATATTTCTCTTCAGAGTTCAGAGTCCAAATTATTGACGTGGAAGAAAGAAAAACCAAATAACCATCAAATCTTCAATCAGTTGATATACTTAGATATATAAACCGATTGTTCACAATTGGTTTTCTCGACTGTTACACATATACCGATTCTTGATGTATGTACAAATTCAAACATAGTCATAAAATTGGTTTATGTGTGTATTAGCATATACCTATTATGGTCGATGTTCATCACATAAATCCAGAATCAGTTTATGTAGGTGTACAATAAAAACCGATTCCTTGTAACATCAACCACAATTAGTTTACGCTAATGCACACATAAACCTATTATAGTTGATTTTCAGAAAATTTGATGAGGAAATTTCAGAGATTCATAGTTAAATCATTGTTGAGTTTCTTTTAAAATTAGATGATTGAAGGGATTTAACTTAATCACTTGAATTGTTTGTCGACGAATATTCCTTCAAGATTTTTGTTAGAGGGAGAGCAAAAACGGATCCGAGGAGACCGAAAACCGTAGTTGACTCACTAACTAGGCCGATTTGTCGGATGAATTTCCACTGGACAAGTGCAGCCTTCACATCTGCCCTCACACAACGTCAACTAACCGCTTCTTTCTTCTTACTTGAAAGTGATTAGGGCTAGTTCCGGATTTTCTATTTTCACGTTTGTGTAAACATCTACGAAGTTCATGTCTTGTGAAAACGAAGGTAAACGAACCGTACAAAATTGAATCAACAGATTTTTCAAGTTTTTTTTTTTTTATTGGTTCCGCGTTCTATCAAGTGATGAAGAAGTCTCAGATTTCACTTGAGTTGTAAACCAACATCCAAAGCCATATTTGGTGATACATAACATGATTATAGATGTCCATTCTTGTTTCTTCCTTTTCGCGGCAAACGTGTGTACTCTTTTTCTAATCAAATTGATTTATTTTTATTTTTGATAAGCACGTATTTAAAGTATTTACCTTCCAAATGATCTAAGTGTGTTCACTTAACATTATGGACGATTTTAAATATAGTATGCTTACTGACTAATAAGTCATAACTCGAGTTTTAGGGTTTACGTTTTTGATTGTTGATGATCATAGTGACTTATACAGTTATACTACTAAACCTTGGTTAACTCAGGAGGTTAAGTTAAAACAGAAGGGTACACTTGTCCGCGTCAAAATTAACCCGACTAATCGGCCTAGTTGGTGAGTCAACTACGGTTTTCGCTCTCCTCGGATCCGTTTTTGCTCTCCCTCTAACAAAAAATCTTCCTTCAAAACCTAAAAAAAAAGGAGAATTCAATTGTTGTTTGTGTTTGATGAAAACTGAAAAAAATTGGGTTTTGATTAAAGATTTTTGTATTTGTTAATAGAAATAATTATGATTTTGTATTTGTTAGAACGAAAACTCTTGGCGTACCGCCAAACCAAACAGAACAAAAACAACTCTCTCACAGGTGGGTCCCAATAACCTGACCCTCTATAAACTCCCATCACAGGGGCCCACTCGTTTATGTCTGATTGTTTTAGAGTCGTTTGCTTTAGGCTGTACGCCAAGAACCATTGTTGTTAGAATTATTAAGGTTTCTTTAAATGGTAATTTAGTATTTTACTATAATTTAGACACCCCATATCCCCAGGTTGGTTGAAGATAGTATAATAAACATACTAGGCACCCAACTAGGAAGGATTTCAAAGTCCATTTTTATCCTGGCACTTTTAGGGGCGACCCCGAAAGAAGGGGCGACTTTTTTATTCCCAACCCATATACACCGTTAAGGGATGTCCAAAAACGCGGAGAATACGTTAATGCCCTTACACAATCGGAAGATATTTTGTTCCCGATTATTATAACGAAATCGGAAGCTTAGTAACTATATTATACTACCGATTATTATCCATTTTGTGCCAAACTCGATCTCGGCTTCTATGATAATCGGAAGGAAATAACCTCACGAGACTACCGATTATAGTAGATCCTAAATTCCCAAAATTGGTGATTTCGCAAGAAAGAAATTTGGGGTAATCAGTATAATCGGAAGTCTTATTAACTACCGATTATTCTAGTTCCCAAATTCGAAAAAAATGACATTTATCAACAAAACTAAATTTGGAGGCAACCTGTATAATCGTAAGTTTATTAGCTAATTATTCTAGTTCCCAAATTGAAAAAATTGAAGATTTCTCAAGATAAAATTTGCAAACTTGATAATCGGAAGTGAAAATACTTCATTTGACTACTGGAATTATACGATTGCAAACAAAATAAAATAAGTGAACTCTAAACTCTATGTAAGGATTGTATCCTTTTACTCTCTATGGAACACAAATACCTTTAAACTCTCTCCAACATCATCTTCAACATAATGGCTCAACCATTCATTAATCCTACGAGGTTCACGATCAAGAAGATTTATCTTTATGTAGGCGCTATGTTCAATTCTATCCAGACGAGGAGAAGAACGTAAGCTGGGAGGCATAATGAGTATGAGTTATTTGGGAAAATTCACGAAAAATTGCGACGACACCCCAATCCAAACAAACCATCACTCCCGCCCGTCTTTTACCGCCGAGTTGGTTCAATAAATGGACACGTCCACACTATTGGTCCATTTAACTTATCTTGTGAATCAATATCGATTGAGGGGTGAAACCAATGATGAGGTTATAGAACGATCTCTCGGGAATGGCGAGGAGATGGAAAAGATCAAGCTTAGTTATGAAGCCCATTTTAGAATCCTTAGAGGCGATGGAAAGATTTAATCCGTTTAGGACTCGTCCAACACGCCCATGACGCTAATGACAATACCTTGTAATAGAATTGGGGGAGTTCAAATGTAAAATATGATGATGTGTAGGTGATATTGTTATGAATTTCAAAATATTTATGAAAATCGGAAGTTTTAATTGTTGATCTAACTACCGATTATACTCCAACGCTAGTCTTTCAAAATAACTACGTGGGTATAAAAACCAAACACACCCGGTAGATAATACATATTGACAAACCTCCGCTTGCTTTACTCTTGTCAAACTCAGAACTCGTTGGACAAAACATCCTATAATCTGACGTATATAACAATACATATTTACTGGGTTACGAATAATCGTATCGCTTTGTTCAAACATTTACTACCGATTGTGTGTAATAATTATGCGCAATTTCGATGGGCCTTGTAAAAGTACGCATCAACGCCATATTTTCAAAAAAGAGACGTTGGGACTCTCATCTATATAAGGAGGGTAAACTCTTCTTATTTATGCACCAAACAACACATATATAGCATCGTGTATTCTACAAATAGATTTTCCATCGTCTACTCTTGTGAATTCATTGTATATCTCAACTTACAAGCATGGCAACGTTTGACGCAGATGAAGATTTGGTCATGGAGAAAACATGGTATCGTGAAACAAGACGTAAGATGTCATAGCGGGAAGGTTAACACCCGAAGTCTTTTGGCGAGGGTATATAGCCAATTTGTGCGAAGAGCATGGAAATCAAGCAAAGATCACTCCAACAAGTTCATGATCGTTTCCGCTTGTCCAAAAAGGGTAAATGATTACATAACGATACAAAATAGGATGTTTAACACTAGCCACTTAAGCTTGTCGATCCAACAATTTGTAAGTATAACGCTCGGTTATTCTTTTTAAATAACACCGGTGTTTAATCTTTCTTACTAAAACGAAGTTGACATTATTTTATGTTTGTTTATATAGAGACACTCTTAAAAAGACAAGATTACTTAGTGGAAAAGGGTGAAGAATTCACTTATGATGGATTATGAATTCTGAAGTCCGTCATTAATGTGATATAAATGTTGATTGATGGTTACAATCGGAAGTTATTATTTTATATTGTCTACCGATTACGGGAAGATTTTCACCTATTTTGTCGGACTTTGGTGACAATCGGAAGTTTATACGGATGTTGTCTACCATTACGGGAAGATTTTCAAATTTTTTTCGTCGACTATGGTGACAATCGGAAGTTAATGCGAGATGTTGTCTCACGATTCTGGGAAGATTTTCAGCTTTTTGTCAGACTATGGTGACAATCGGAAGTTTATTCAATATGTTGTCTACCGATTAGGGAAAAATTTACGGTTTATTTTTTGTCGAGTTTGGTGACAATCGGATGTTTATATAATATGTAATCACCGATTAAGGAAAAAAATTTCGATTGTTTTATCAAACCTTTTAATCGGAAGATAAATTCAAAAAGTTAATAACCGATTATAATATTTATTGAGTCAAGTTTAAAAAGCTTGTATAATCGGTTGATATATTAAAAATATAACTACCGATTATAGCTTTAGACTTTCACGGTATTTTCCAAAAATTCCAAAAAAAACATGTACAAATAGGGCTTTCAAAATACATCTTTCAAACATAACAATCATTGATCTTCATCATCCTCAGAAAACCAATTCCAGTGGGCCTTCCGAAATCCCACCTTCATGACGCGATCCCAATCCAACATGTTGGTCTCATATTGTTTCAACCAATCGTTGCAATGATTCGTTGGGAAGTAATCGTTCCAACCAGCCAACGGAGGTAATGGGCAATCCTCTTACTCTTAAACCGATAAAATGCATCTCATTCACAAATGCCATAACAATTCTTCTATCTTTAACCGATTCATCGCAAACCGTCCTTGTAGGTGTAAACGATAAGAATGTCCATACTTAGGAGGAAATAAAGAAATGTACCACGCAATTCAAAGCGTCCGTAAGAGATATCCACATTTAGTCGTCAATACTTGGATCCGATTGTCTTCAATCCCTTTCGGCACTTTACACGGCAACAAAGTCTTTGAACTCTAGTTCTTTGTCGTGCCTATCTCCTTCCTTCATCATCTCCATAAAGAAATCCTTGTCCCTTTATTAGTTGTACCCCATCTTAGTTCTTAAATTTTCCATTGGGTGACATCTTGGTTCACCGCCTCTCCAAAGTAACCAATTTGTTAGAGGCGACGTGAAACCCACAATTGCCATCCCCATCAACCTCGTCGGTGGACAAAACAAATGGAACAATGAGTGGAGGGAGTTGTTTCATATACTCTTCTATAATCGTATACCTTGATCGTGTTGGTCTTCCGTGAAAATCCCTAGGACAACGAAGAGTACCATACTTCTCTTATAGTCACCATTTCCGTTGACTGTGTTTGTGGCGAGTCGCTCAATTGATCAATAACTACGGAGCTAGTTTGGGTCTCCACTAACACAACTTGTTCCACCGCATCGACTTGACTTACTTGAGAAGGCTTCTTAGAGACCTTTGGACTTCCATTTTGATCTTTTCTTGGACGACCTCTTTTTCTTGGGTTGCGGCTCATCTTCAAATTCGCTTCCGAACGCTCATGTCTGACACAATATTCTTTTATTAGACAAATGATCCTTTAATTCTTTTCTTTCAATGGTCCTCGACACTTCTCGTGTTTAGCCTACCCGCCCCTTTTGCTTAATAGGTTCATCAACTTCCCTTAAACGAGGGGTGAAGAGAGTACTCCAAATCATGTATCAATATTTGCTTCTTGGCGCCATTTGTTGTAGCATAACGCTGGCTATTCTTGCACACAATTCAGCTCCATGAACGACGGACCATTGACTACGGGGGTGCTTGGAGTGAAATTTAATTGCTTCCAAAATGAATGAATATCATTGATGTCAATCACATCGACGTGCCTACCCATTTTATGACGACATGGGAGACCAATACCTATCATATCCTTGCAAACACAAACCGTATTCTCGTCATCGTAAGCTTTATACAACTTCAATTGTTCCATCATGTGATTTATTGCCCACCTTGAAACTTTATGAACAATGCCTTAGAAGCAATCTTTCCCTTCGTGTTCCGTAGGAATTTATGCCACTAAATTGCATAGAATCCTTAATCTTTATGAGATCACGATTGGTGAATTCATGGATTGCTTCTTGGATCTGACACAACTCCATTTTGACTACCTAGAAGTATTTTCTTTAATCGGCCATGAGACCCTCCGCAATGATTGTCGCCTCGTTCTTGAAGTTATGATATTCATATGTCCATGCATACACAAACCTCTCCTTAATCGGTAACCATTGTGTTTTACAATACTCAACGGGTTTTGGGTAGTCCTTGTAATATTCTTCCTCAAATTTCTTCAAGTTCCTTTCAAATTTTCTCCGGTCATTGACCAAACGATCTTGTCCCATGCTTTCATGAACGATCTCCAAATTATCCCATCCTCCTTCCATTTTCATCAAATAACCTCTTCTCTTCCTCTCGTTCTTCCTCGGTTAATTTACTAATGCGCTCATCCTCTTCCTTTCGACCTCTTGGTACCCTTCCTTGGTTTTTTAGCTTGGAAATGGTGATGGCAATTGTGTAAAGGTTGCATTGAATGTGCCACGTACGTACACCGCAAGTTTCGGGCTTCCGAAACACTCACCAAGCTATTGCATGCATTAAGGCTTTGATCGTTATCCGTTATAATAACCCTGAAAATCATCCCCATTGTAAATGGACCTCGGCGTCCAAAGATCCAAATGAAACTCACGTTGTTCTCATGATCCATTAAACCCCATGCAATCGTAAACATGTTCTTGTCAAAGTGTGACAAACATGTTCAACAACGGCATATTATCTTTGTTTGTCTTGTATAAGTGGCATCTATCAACACAATTTGATGAAAACAACAGCCAATTTTATCATTTCGGGATGTGCCAGAAAATACGTACCCTTTACCATCCTTTTCTTCCGTTCTCAAGTGTAGTCGTGTAAGCTGTTGTACTGCGATTGTTGCAATGACCGTTCTATCGTCCATTCCGTCCTTTGATCGTAGCTAGGGCTGACTTAATTGTAGATAAAGAAGACAAGTTGTTTTGGGTGCGTCCGCCTTTATTTTACTTAAGATCGCACTCGCCTTTTGATATACGCATAGACCTCACTAGTCTCCATTTCATGTGTTTTTAACCAGCGACCATTACATGTCCAATAAGAGTATCCGGATCATCGTGGTTGTGACAACCATTAACAACTTTAGACATTTTCCAATCATGCTTTCCTTACCATCGGGCTTATAAGACAATCTTAAATGGGCATCCAATCTTCTTTGTATGAGTTCTAAGTATTTCTTCCTCTCCGTCTTCCTTATACTTATTATTCTTTCCCTCGTGACTCTTCTTCTCCCCACCTCGCTCCATACCATTTCAAATAAGATATTCTTAACATAACGGTTACAACTACCACGCATCTTCTCTTTGCCTTGTTCATAAGCCATTCCTTGGCCTCCTTCTTACTTCAAATATCTAAATGGGCATATTACAAAACAAAAATAATAAGCATAACCATCTAACATACACGATTGGAAAAAGAAAAGATAATTCATGACCATACCAAATCGTTTGCATAGTGTAGGGAAGTATCAGCCTCAAAATAATAATACGTCATCAACCGCTTAAACAAAAATTCTCGCACAACAACAACAAGTTATGCATTAGCAATCGGAAGGAAGTTTAGATAATAAGTAACCGATTGTAATACAATCGGTGATTTAATCTGTACAACGTATGTCGATTATGAGAAATCGGTAGTCATATACGCATATAGTCTACGATTAACGACATATAGAAATGAACAATTCTGCATTGTAAAAGCTTGATAATCGGAGGGACTATAAATTCATGAACCAACCGATTATATATATCAATAATCGGACGTTTATTCATGTAGACAAATTCCAGATTATGAGACATTAAAGCTTTCAATTTGGGGATTTTTTCATATTAAAGATTAATACATCAAAATATACCCGATTATTGATAATCGGTAGATATGTTACTAAATTAACTACCGAATATATGTCGTTCATGTCATTCAATGCATCAAATCGAATTTTCACGTTGAAAACACACATAAACGCATACGTAACATGGATAACATGGGTATTAGAGTTTGTTAACAACATGCCGTATGTTTGATGAATAAGATTAGCTTCGATCTCGGGTGATTCTCCATTTTCTTCCATGAAGCGTCGTCTGGGTTTCATCTCCATCAAAGTTTGGATCATTCAACATATACCCCAAATCAAATCTCTAAATCGGTAGTGAACCTTGAACTTCAAACAACTTCACGTCCTTCTTCGTACCCATCCATGTTTATGGAAGTTGGCAAAAAATCGGAAGTTGGCAACATATACCCACTTCTTCTTCTTTTTTTCTTCTTCTTCTCTCACTCAATCGGGAGTTACCTCGCGATGAGTCAATTTTTTTCCAAACACTAATATATAGACCCAAACCTCACCGATTACAGAGTTTGCCCGATTATTGGTGAAACTACTGATTATTGTTTTGGCTCATAATATTATAGTTTTTGTCAAAGGTTGAATCACGACCACTTATAATCGGTAGGGTATAAGTTTTATCATCTCTGGAATTATGATTGCAAATTAAACATTTCGCAAATAAGGATTTTAGAAAAACTCATTTAGTGGCAACCTATAATCGGTAGGTTTTGGAACCTATCTTCCGATACGATTGTGGCTGTCCAAATCCGCGAACCACATGGTTAGGGCTGGCTTTGTACCCTCTTAACCTATGGATTTTGGCAAGGGTTCGATCCGGGGCTCATTACGATCGGTGGTTTATTAAGTTGAGTAGACCAATCAGGTTATAAGTAGATTTCAAAATTCATCACATGAAGGATTTTAGAAAAACTAAATTTAGGGCAACCTATAATTGGTAGGTTGTGGAACCTGTTTGGCTTACGATTGTGGCTACATCCAAATCACAGAACACATGGTTATGCATGGCCTCGTACCCTCGGAACCAATGGAATTTGGCAAGGGTTCGATCTCAGGGCTCCTTATAATCGGTAGGTTGTTCACTTGAATAGACTAGATTATAGTATTTCAAAATTCATCACATGAAGGATTTTAGAAAACTCATTTTGGCGACCCATAATCGGATGGTTTGGTAATATATTTAACTCCGATTAACGCCGCATCCAAAACGAATAAAGTGGTTGTGGGTGGTGTGTACACTCAAAACCTATGAAATATGGCAAAGGTTGGATCGGGGCTCCGTTATAATCGGTGGGTTATATAATAATATACCTGGAATTGTGGTGATTTCAAAATTCATTAAGTGAAGGATTTTAGAAAAAACTCATTTTGGGGCAACTTATAATCGGTAGTTTATGTAACCTATTAGACTTCGATTATGGCTACATCCATACTCAAGCCAAGCGGTTTATGGTTGGCTATCTCCGCACCCCCAAAACCTATGGAATTTGGCCAAGGTTGAATATGGGGCTCCTTATAATCGGTAGTCTTGCAAGTTGGATAATCCGATTATAAAGAGGGATTATTAGTCAAGTATCTACACAATAATCGGTAGGTATAGTTTCAATTTAACCTCACCATTCACCTTTAACCCTCTATTATTGTGTTGGCTACCGATTATATAAAGGGCGTATTGGTAAATTCAAAAATCAAGATAAGGGTAGGCTTAGATTTACGTTTAGGTGGCCTTTTTATGTTTTGGTGTCCTTTTTTCAAAAATGCATAGATTTTTATACGACCTATATTTAATTTATTTTTTTTGCCAGCAATCAGGAAGAAAGAAAAATTGCCTCTCCATAGCAAGATTTGACTGTCTAGACCCAAGGTTGTCTTGTATCGCATCTTTCCATGCTACGAGTCTTCGATACGTTGAGCCATATTGTGGCTGCAAAAATCTCATATGAAAAATCTCTCTAACAAATTCCAACTTCTTTCATTTATTTTGTCTTGTCCTCATAGTGTTGAACACGTTTTAAGATAAAACTAGTTCTTGACAAAATAAACTTCTCATTAACAACTCTACAAAATCTTCAAAAAAAAAAAAAAAAACAAATGACGATCCTACATTGACCGACGATTCCTTCCTCCTCCATTCCACCTCTTTTGAATGAAAGCAAATAATAGTTTTCTATGTGTGACCAAACCAACCAAGCAATGTGACTTGGATGGATGTGGATGCCTTTTCTTCAAAACCTTATCTTCTCCCACATGAAAACAACAACTCATTCAAAATGAAGATGATAATGCCGAATCTCATCACATCTTATAGATAAACCACAAGCACTCTTAAACCATAAACTAATCCTCACCTGGGTTGCTTAGCGCGACCGCAGACAAAACCTGACAGGCCAATATTACTTCCCAGTCCATAAACTAATCGCTCTCAAATATTCGTCAGACGTGACGCGGCTCAAAAATGAAGCGTCCAAATTTTAGATCCTCACTGTTGTGGTTTTTAATGCTTTTGTTCTCCACCATTAGTATGCCTTTATCTTCTTCTTATATATTTATTTAATTAAACAAAAAAGACTTTAATATCATCCAGCCATATACTATATATACAAAATCTTATCCCAAGTATTTTTGAAGCAACCTCAGTTGAAGATCAAAAACAAAAACACACACAAGAAAGAAAAAAACTTTACAAACTCAAAAAGAAATTTCAATCTTCATTCTTGAATCATATATATCAAGAAGTATGGGTGAAATGATGGTTAAGAATCAAAGCAACTTCATCAATCTCCTATCGGCCAGGCAAACCGTGTTTCCGGTTATGGCCGACGTGCAACGGTGGGGTGTCGTTGACAGTAGTAGCGAAGATGAACTTGGTGGAATTGATGAGGAGGCTATGTCATCCTCAGCATCATCTTTTGAAGAAAATCATTCATCATCAAGCGGTTCACTTGGTTCAAACTCTGACGCAGAGAATGATTTACAAGACGACGCGTCTTCATCTTTCGAAGCGGCGGCGACGTCGCCGCGGTTAACCAGAGGACCGTTGTATGAATTGTCAGGGCTGATGAATGAACTACCTGTGAAGAGAGGCTTGTCTAAAGCATTTTCAAGGAAGTCGCAGTCTTTTACTTCGTTGTCTAACGTGCAGACGTTGGAAGATCTTGCGAAAAGAGAGAACCCACGTATAAGAAGAAGCAGATGATGATGAAATCATGCAAGAGTTATGCGTGTGGGTTGGATAATAGTAAATCATTTGCGACGAATAATAGTTCGAAGATGATATCGAAGAAGGGTTCGAATAAGAGTGTTGGGTCTTTTTCTTCTTTGTTGGGGAATAAGAGAAATGGGTTCATGAGTTGTAGTATCAGTCCTCCCATTCTTGAGTAGATCATGATCTTGACAATATTTTTTTATTTGAGGTGTAATATTTTGATGATTTGTAATGAAAAGTTCATAGTTTTGTTCAGATATATGTAGTTTGTAGTGTTTACAATCAAAACCAAATAAAAAGAAGATAAAATTTTGTTAAGAGTTTTTTCCAGGATCATTTTTGGTTGATTTTGTTTTCCTTCTATTTTCAGTTATTTTTCTTCAAAATTCTATCATTTGAAAAGCTTTCAATTCTTTTATTTCAAAGAAATTTCAAAAATTGATAGGTGTTTGAAGAATTTTGTAGTGGAAATTTTACCAAGAAATCCAGATCCAATTCGATTCAAACGCTGTCAAACATGGGTGTTCTGGTCAACTCATAGTCGAACACACGGTTCAGTCAGTTAAAGTTTGATCAACTCATTGAGTCAACAACCACTTGAGCTGACAGAGTTCTTGTGGCTGCTGGGCTACTGCTAAAGGAAGAGGTGGAGGAGCCATATTAAAAGAACAATTGTTCTATTGAACTTGATTCTAATGTACATTACTAGAATTC
Organism: Papaver armeniacum; assembly: GCA_023531295.1. NCBI lineage: Eukaryota > Viridiplantae > Streptophyta > Magnoliopsida > Ranunculales > Papaveraceae > Papaver > Papaver armeniacum. The sequence goes on along the minus strand of JAJJWW010001931.1, from coordinate 6,742 downwards.
ACCATGTTCTATCAAAAACACAATGGATATCTTACAGTTGCAACGTTCTTTTGCAGTATCAACTGCCGGCAATGAGTTCAATTATTTTACTTTAAAATTACAGGGAAACAAGAAAAGATAATTTCTGACTTAGAAAACTGGAAATTCCAGCCAATCTTTTTTCTTTGGAACCAAGTCGAAACCACCAGTTATGAAATTGGCCTCCTTTGATACAACAACTTTGACATTCTAGAATTACAAAATGGATGTTAACACATCGTGTCATATCTAAATCAACATGCACAATCCGAGTAGATGGAAACATTGCTTCAAATCTGCCGATTTAATAACCTGCAAAACATTTAAACTAGTTAACCAACAAGAAGAAGCTGCAACTACCTTCAATCTCATCTTGCAGAAATATTTCCTAATCCCAACTCCAGGAGGATCAATAAAAGTTTTCTTCAGTGCACAACAAAGTGAATATGTTTTTCCTATACCCCTTTCACAAGGGTGTAGCAACATAGTCAAACAGAAAATACAACTAAGCTATGGGAAAAGCCTGAGAGAGTTGAGATTGGTGATTCAATTGTGGATAAATCATACCTGGCAGCTAGAATAGTCGAATTTTGCTTAATCCTTGGATAGTTTATATAGAGGCGCGCAAAACATATGGGACTAGGTTCATACATGTCTCCTCAGCAACCTGAAAATGCAATAAATACTAGATTAACATTAGTCAAGATTAAATAACCAGAAAGCAATCTCCCTATTATTGAGGACAATAACATGACACCAGCCATTAAATATGTATGACCTGCAGTTTACAGGTATATCTGCTTAACAAAATCGTTTTGAAATCAAAATACAAATCTGATCTGCTCCTACCTCAGCAAAGCGATTAGAACTCAGATTGACTGCAACTGCTCTGAAAACGAAATGCTTTGGAAAATTTCCAAACTCCTTGGTTCCGTCTTTGATATTTTATGCCATTTTCCATAGCTTCATTGATAAAATTTATATGGTCTGTTCCAAGCAAAAAGTAGCTTTAATCAACATAACAACCAACATTCTAAAAACAAACCCATGCTAATGTACATTTTTTTCCAACTGTATCTGTTTCAATTCTCATAAATCTACAATTATAGTGTCATCAAATATAAATTTCCAAACAAATAATCATATCTAACTAAGGAACCATTCAGAAAGTAGTAACTGGAAATTTGGAAATGCAATAGAGATATTATAACAAGATTTACTTTTGATAAATGAGAATGGTTTACTGAGAACAAAAAATTAAAACAGTTAAATAAAAGGAGGAACAGAGAGACAGAGAAGGGACCTGTTGGTAATGATCGGGATTAGTGAGAAAGACTTGCAGCAAACATACCTACTTCTTTTCCTGATACCCCGTCAAATTAATTACTAACTCATATTGGCTGCAGGATCTTCTAGATGCTCGTCTTCACTTTGAGTAAAATCAACTCTCAACACTTCAAGAAAGGTAAGAGAATTCTTGAGATTGTAGGGTATTGCCTGACTTAATTTGTCACACTGCCATATGGTTAATTTTCGGAGAGAAGTCAGCAACCGTAAATCCAGGAGCAATTTTAAAACAGGACAACCACTCAAATGTAATAAGCGGAGAGAATTGCTGCTATTGTTGGAGTTGGAGTTGATTTTAGGACATGAAAAAGATAGCACTGCTTCCAAATCTTCATCATCCTTGTTGTTGTTGTTTAGATCATTATCATCATCACGAAAACCCTGAAGTTTAGAGCAGCTCATGACCCGCAAATTTTCAAGATGCGGAGTAATGTCTTGGAGTAGTAAGCACAGTGGGACATATATTAGCTTTGGGGAGTATGATATGAAAATGGATGTGAGATGGTTAGTCGTCCAGTGGCTAAGATCGGGGTTACTTCCTTGATGTTGGTGTATATTAAATCCAGTTCCTTAAGAAAAGAGAATGACTTTGGCGTGCTTCTCAGTTTTGGGCATTTCCCAATTTCTAATTTCTCAAGGGAAGAAAATGAATTATAAGTTGGAAAGGAGCAACCCATTCTTTGATTTTCCATATCCTCAATGCTCAGATGAATTAACGAAAGGGAATAATGATGTTGTACTAGCAGTCTTAGTACTACAACTGCCATTACTACTGCTGCAGTTGATGTTTTCTTCTTCCTCTTCTTGCTGGTAATAGAACTCTTCACCCAAACACTGAACTGATTTCATCTGCCAAATATGAAGAACCTTAAAACATGTGAGCATACCCAGTGCTGGTAGAGCTTCACATCTACCGCAATCCCAAAGCCTTAATTCCGCTAAGTTCGAAAGGCAATTGGATAAGCCCATCCATTTTGGAAACTTTAAACTGAAATTTACATAATTCCAATTTTCTCAAATTAGGGTGAGGTTGGAGACCCTCCCAACACCTCCTTGAAACACATTTTCATGATCCTCTTTAAAAATGGAAGCCAATTTAGAGACAAATCACATAGGTTCGTCTCTTCTCTTTTAATTTTGCTTTCTTTTGCTTCGATACCACCTCTTACAAACTCCAAATTGAGAATCTTTAACCTTGTATAGAATTTGGGTTGGCTAATTCTTCAATACCATCACCACTAAAAGATTCCAACATCATCTCTGAACATCACCTCAAATGAATCTAACAATTCAAGGCAAGTTAGAGATTTTATACCTCTAGGCATTCCATCTGTTCCCTCTCCGCTATGTGTGAGAATTCTCAGTTTTGGCCAATTATTTTTTTTCTTTGGGAAGCTTACAGTCTCAAATTCCATCATCTCAAATTGCATAGGGTTCCAAATGCATGACCAGGCAATACTTGAATCATTGTACCTTGACAAATCCAGGATCCTTAATCTTGCCAATGCTCCAACTTCTTGGTAAAATTTCTAATGTTTTACAGTATTTGAGTGTCAATCTCTTAGATCTTTCAAAGACCCAATATGTGTAGGTAAGGCTACTAGTCTCTTGCAACAATGTAGATCTAGTGTCTGCAACTTAGTAAGCAACGACAGAATCAGGTAGCTTTCAACATCTGAATGAGAGATTAAAGGTGCCTTAAGATCTTCAGAGACCCAATGCCTCAGAATCACTCTTAACATTTTGCATCCATGAAGAACTAACGTCTGCAAATTGTAAAGTTGACGGATGGACACATCATGTCCATCGTGAAAAGTACAATAAGACAGGTCAAGGTACCTCAAATGCTTAAGCTTAACTGGCGTAAATTGAATGTGTAGTGCATGCTGATAAGCAAGCAGACTACCAGCAGATTTCTGTTATGAAATAAATGTTCTCCCAAATGATCATTTTCAAGGGAGAAAACAGACCTCAATCTTTTAGTTTTTTCTAAAACTTTTGAAAATGTAATTGATGTTTGTTTGTCTAAAGCTAACTGCAACCGACGGAATTCAGAAATAGATCCAATTTCACTGGGATTCACAATCTTAATATCATGAACACCATTGACACTCTGAGCAAGATCATGTACTAAATCATGCATCTTGCAGGTTTTGAAATGCCGCCTAACTTATCCTTGGTCACATCTTGGAAAACGGTTAGCCAGTAAACTATGAAAATAATCATTACAACATCTTCTAGTGATATCTGATTTCCACCATGAGATGCATGAAGAAACCCTTCAGCCATCCACAATCTAATCAATGTTTCTCTATTAATCTCCCAACCCTTTGGAAATAAAGAGCAATAGGAAAAACAATGTTTCAAATGAGAGGTAATTTATCATAGCTAAATTTTAATATTGATATGATTTTGTTGTTGCATTTCTCATGTTCAAACTGTCATGGTCCTGGATTGACAACTAATCATTCTCGGTTTTATGCAAGCGCAAGATTTCAAAACACTTGCAGCAAAGGTAAACGCCACACTTTTTCTATTTTTTCTCTCCTATATGTGTCATTTTGGAGTCTCTAATGCACCACCTGAAGAAAATGCTTTGGTCTGATGATAGACCAGCATACATAGTCGGGTAAGTTTTCTAAGATGTATGGTGGGGTAAGACCACCAACAATAGATGCAACATCGTTAACGCGTGTAGTGACTAAGATTCTACTCCATGAGCACCACATTTAGCAAACCCTTCAGTTTATCCCAGTCCTCCGCATCCTCATTCCACAAATCATCGAGTACTAGTAAATATGTTTTGTCGCTCAACTCTTCTCGAACTTTATTAACCAAGACCATGTCATTTGGATACATAATCAGACTTCTTGTTAGTAACTGACTCAATAATGTTCACTAAGATCTTTTGATGTTAAATCATCAGTCACGCGGACCCAAGCTCTCTTCTCAAAGGAACTCACTATCGACTCATCTTTGTAGACCATGTGAGCAAGTGTACTTTTCAAGCCCCCCCATGCCCACTATGGATAGGACTGAATTATCTTGACTAGTGTTTATGGATGATGAGGCTGATGATGATGTCTGGGGTGTAGTCAGCATCTGTAATATGGTTGATTTATCATTATTTCTTCCTAGAAATTTGGTTCATCTACAAAGGATGGAATTGGTAGGTTTTGTTCTGCAGTACTGCGAACATGAGTGCTACTATCAGGGTAGAAATTTGAAATTGAAATTTTGCCATCTCAATAGAAATTTTATCTAGGCTCTTGTTAATATGTTTAATTTTCTGCTAAGCCATTTTAAACGAAACGAAAGTGAGTTGGAGGACAAAAATCCTTGTACCTTATTCATTTGAGCTCCGCACATGGTTTTATACTGAAAACTCGTCCAGAACATCATCAGCATCATACGACGTTCCTGAGCCTTTTTAACCAAAATCTCCACAGCCTTCTCATTCGCTTGTTTCTTCTCTGCATCATATGTTACAGCCTCAATCATCTCCAGAATGTCTTTAAGTTTTTCTAGGTTGTCTTTGATTTTAAGCCATACCAATCTGTTGAGTAACGACAGCACTCAAATTTTTAATAATCCAGTTGCACCACAGACAACTAACTCTGGATTCTCCATGAGAGCAAGTTCAAAAGAAACAGAGAAAGAGCAAATTAAAACAAGTAGGGTGTATATAATCTCAGATTTGTTGTTTGAGTTTCTATATTAGAGCTATTCATTTATCATAGAGGTGTAGTTATCCATATAAGACTGATAATCTCAGATTCGTTTTTGACTTAGAGCTATAAGAGTTAAATAATCGATATCCATTTATTATAGAGGGTGGAGTTATCCATTTAAAACTAATGGGATAGAACCTTAGATCTAAATATATAATCAAAAGAGGAGAACAAGTAGTGACATAGTGGTTGGTTAGGCCAAAAAGTCAAATTACAGCTATAGAAGTGAGCTATGATCTTTAAGTAAGACCACATTGTTTAAGTAGACAGCTCACAGCAGCGGTTATTCTAATTTCATTTTGATTAAGAGGAGGATTCTATTTTCTGGGCCACAGACGATGCATGCAAGTGCAATTGGTAGTAGTTTTACCGTTGTGATCAGTCCGATTATATGGGTGCACAGAATACCGAACCAGAATCTCATTTTAAACAAAAGATGGAAGAGTTAAATAGAAGTGCAGTTTGGCACTCACCAATGATATCTTTGTGCATACACATATAAATTTAGTTGGTAACCGGCTAACAGCTCATCCAGGTTTTTGTTTCCGAATGTGTGTTATTAAAACCAAACAATCATCCTAAACAAGGGTGCAGCTCAAAACTAATTTAACTAGGAGCAGCAGTGGTTATTTGTCTTTGGGTTTCTGTTGCTTAGAAACAGTAAGTATATCAGAGCATTACCTGGGGAAGGTTCCTTGTATAGATGCTCGCCATCTAATGATATTGCCAAAGGCGCTCCACGTATTGAAACAATTGCTCAAATGCCGGTTGTCTACCCTGCTGAACATGTCGGCAAGTAAGGTTATTAGGGATTCTGCATCTTTATGAATGGGCTAGAGCAGAATGTTTCGCAAGACACAATGAGTAATATAAAACCACAATGGAAAGAATTCATGCAATTGAGCTGCAAACCATAACCATTTTTCAGGCAACAATTGAAAACAAAAGAACACAGTTCAGCAAACTGAGCTTCAGACTATAAATATTTCATTGATCAACGTTCAAGGAAAATTCAATCAAGTGGGTTCGTTAGATGTCAAGGGATACACTGCTGGAAGTGGAGGTAGGGTGAAAGACTAGTTGGAAAAAATTGGGGGGGGTGAGCAACGATATTGAGTCCCAAGAAAACAGCCAAACCCATAATTATATAAAATGAATTCAACTGTAACACAATGCATATGAAAGAAACGAGTTTCCCAGATAAAATCATGACATAACTTCGTTTTTATTCTTATCTCAATTGAACGAACAAATTCTTCAAAAGGAAGGAACCAAGAAATGTAAGAGAAATTTCTTTTCGGAATTTCATCAAACAGTTCGCGAGCAGATACAATGTACACCTCTCAGTTAGCAATTTCGTTCCAGATGTTTGTGACGAATGGACTCCCACTTTGCTGTATGAAACTGGTATGGATCAAGAAATCAATTGGTGTTCCAAAGTTTGAGTAAAGTCGTCGGAAATCTGAGACAAGGAATTTGTCGAGGCTAGTGTGAAAATTGTGAAGCTGTTCTCAGATGGTTGTTAAAGTAAGAGTTTCTGGTAAAAAATTCATGCAATGGTCAAGGGTGGGCGTGCAACAATTTACACATGTTTAACGGATGGTAGTGCTTGTTACCAGAAATGTTGGGCTACATGGTATACTTAG
>JAJJWW010001930.1:0-11537 GCA_023531295.1 Papaver armeniacum | reverse complement strand
TCGGGCCACGCATCGGATTCACCGAGATCCAACGCTCGCTTCGCTCGGCTCATCAAACCTTGATGCTCCCGCTCCACACCGAATTGGCCTATACCCTTCCCATCGAACCAAACACACCTTCCTCCATTTCTCACTTCCATTCTCTCTCTCTCCCACGATGCCTAACCCACTTTCTCTTCCCCCTTACCTACTCCCCCCTCTCCCCCCGACAAAAATCGTAGCTATCAACACCACCATCCCTTTCCTCCTCGACACCAACACAACCATAGCCACCTACCACGCCACCCTAGTTAGACCCATCTCTTCTCTCTCTTCTCCCTTACCCTAGAAGCCCGGTTGGAGATGTTTGGAACTAGATTTGTACAACAGCCCATGCATGGAGCTCTGAGACGAATTGACAGAGGAGAGCACGATTTAGAGGGTATGGGCGAATGGGTTTTCTTTTAATTTTTATTTTGAAGATAATTAGGGTTTGGTATTTGCTTGTATAAATATGTGGAGCTGTGTATGTTAGAGGGCATGCAGGCTAGCTAGAGCACAAACTTAGTCTAATTTGTGTTTGAATTGTTCTTTTAATGTTTCTAATTTGATTTACTTGGGGTGTTGACCAAACCCTAGTTTGTATGTTAATATAATCAGTCTTCATGTGTTCTTGTTATGATTAAACTGTTTTAGTATTAATTCTTAGCTAATGAATCAAACAATTCTGTGATAGGGTGTACTGTAGAAAGACATCCTATACTAGGGGAGAGTTAGTGAGTTATCTAACCAAGGATCCACTCCGAGACTTTCAAAGGAAGGCACAAGACACAATGGACAACCTGTTTTGCCTTAGCATAGAACTAGAGGGTTGATTCAATCACCCTAGTTCTCTCAGTAATTTGTTTGGTAATTTGTTTTGCTGCTTTAGTTTACAATCACAACCTCAACTCAGTGTATCGACAACACCAAAAACAACTCGTCACTTGTTAGAAATCAGTTGTAGTAAGCACTTAGATCAAACATATAGCCACACCATTTCTACGTAGGATCGGCCCGTATTTGCCTGTTTTACATTGTAGACACCGTGCACTTGCGGTTTAACAAGTAGGCGAAACACATTCCCAAGCCTACCACAGTTCACGAACCGGCTGGCAAACTGTAGTGTGAACGGAAATTTAAGTTGGATATAAATTGGCTGGCAGTTGGCGGACCACAGATCCACGAACCTAAGTCAAACGAGTTCCGGAGTTTAGTAGGGTTGGCGAATTCGGTTCACGAACTGTTACACCCTGACTCGTGAACAAGCCATGAGGTTCATGAACTGTTGTACCAACTGTCCAGATATGTTTAGTAGATGCTTAAAAACTTATTATTTTAATATGTTTAGCATTGCTAAAACTCTCTTAAATCGCTTTCTAAGACTTCATTGATCACTTAAACACTTATGTGTGTGAGTCATTATTTAAATATTAAGTGTTTGAATGAACATCAAATAGCTTTCAGTTATTTGGCTAATTTTCCAAACCGAACAATCATTATATAAATATACGGTACAGTAACCGAACTTTTTTGTATACTCTTCTATTGTATTTTGAAGATCTAAAAGTGTTTACTTGGTTCTCAAGTTATCTTAGCTTGAATTCTAAGCTAACTCTTGTATTTGAAAACTATAAATAGAGAAGCTCTTTGAACTGGAAAATTCAATCCCTGGCACTTTATGTCCTAGTTGATCCTAGAATCTCCTCTATTGACCTAGGTTTCCTCACAGAAACATAATTAGGTCTACGACTAAAAGAAATCGCTTTGGGGATTCGTGAAGCTGGTCCCACTATCTTTACCTTGATAGTTTGTGTATCCTAATCTTGTTTCTGTTATCAAGGTTTTCTTAATCTCTTTCAGGCAAAATAAATAGAAATCACAAAGTTCTCTTTCGTCTCAGATTACATAGGATTCCTCAAGATAGATATCTAAAGATTGATCTTAATTGATCTTTGACGATTGTTGTTGAGAGGTGGTAAAAGATTTTGGCTTCTCATCTAAGTGAGTGTAGGTGTTGCAGATTGTGAGGTTTGTTAGCTTTATTTATTGCAACATATTTCCACACACCTTGGTCTCTTGATCTAAACGGAAATCAAATAGGCTTATCTCATAGATGCATATTGGTATCAAAAGTATTCACTCCGTCTTAAGAAACTCTTTAGGTTGTAAAGGATGTCGACTAAAAGGGAATCAAGTGCGTGGAACCTTTGCGAGGTTCAAGATACGTAAGGAGCGCGAGCGTAACTAAATTGTTTGGAGGGTGGGTTCGGTCTCAACTGTTCCGGTCAGAAGTCGATAGTAGGGCTAGTGTCCGTAGCGATTAATATATTGTGGTGTTCAATACGACGAGATCAGGGGTTATTACGCTATTTCGGTTTCCTCGTTAACAAAATTCTCTGTGTCTTATGTATTTCTTTCCACATTATATTGTTTATCTTTATAATTGGATTTACATGTGTTTGTACGTATTCAATTTAAGTAGATATGTCCGCTTAATTGTAATCGATTGGATTATTTGATTGGATTATTTTGGGTACCTACAAGAATTATCTTGGATATTGATTTTTGAGATCGTCCAAGTACTCTGCTTAATAATCAGGTTCATGGACCTTGTGTCTATATATATATGGTTGAGATATAAACTCATATACAGATTTTCAAGGGTCATTCGGTCGGCCTACTTGATATTTTATTAAGTTTTTGTATAAAAAAGTTGCAAAACGAAAAAGTTAGGTGTATGGTATCCTCGCGTTTCAGAATCTCCGAGTCACGCGTAGCATGCACATAAGTTCCAGAGACAACTGATGTCTATTATGTTCTTTTGAGAAAATAATACTTAATTTTAGTTGGAAAATATGTCTCAAGCCTTTGTAGTTGAGAATCGATATCAACAGTGTCTTCAACCATCTTGAACAAATTTTGGGAGAAAAAGAATTTGTTTAAGAGATTATATATAAAGTGAGAACCCTGAAATTCAAGTTTCTGAAATACCAAGAATAAATCAGTATTTTCTTGATACCTAAACTGGGTAAAGTGGAACTAAAATCGGGACTCCGATTAGTGAAGATTTTGTATATTTTGTATATTTAGTAAAATAGGTTCCCTAGAAAGATCGAAAATAAAAAAGATATCTTGTATGTATATTTATCATGAATTTTCCTATTATCTCGAATTTGGACCGATATTATTATAGAGTTACCTTGTATAATATTACAAGTAGCGAATTTAAGAAAAGAATGAAATAACTCGGAATATTCATGATAAAATCGAGCCAAAAGATCTTAAAGAAAATCTTAGAATGTATTCTTTTGTGCTCTTTTGAGAGCTACCTCATTTATTCGAAATCGCCATTACAAATAGTTGGGATTTTGCATTTTTTTAGTCATGGTTGAGTATTTTTTATTGTCCCAAGCGTAACTAATATTTCACTAGCTAGGTCGATAAGAACTCTTAGTCATACTAGTCTCAAGAAACCAAATTTGAGAACCTCTAACCTCTCATCAACCTAACCCCTACTTATCCAATCTAAAGCTAGTAGGAGCCATTTCGGAGGATTCACCTGTTTAAACAAATTCAATCACCAAATCTCCATTATATACATTAACCACTTGGCCTATTTTAATCATGATTCAATCGGCATGATCTTGTTGTCATCTTGATAATTAATGTCGGTTATTTGGAGGATCAATGAGACTTTTGAAGAGAGTCGATGGAGAAAGGGAACAAGAGTTTTTGGATAGGTTGGGTTTTGTATTTGGAAAGAAAGAATACGAGAGTGTGATAGTAAATCGATTTGAATTAGTTTTAGGTTTGGATTAGTTTTAGGTTTTCATTAATTAGTTTAATGATGAAGGGTAAATCTGATTTTTTTAGACACATTAGGTCTTCCCCTATCCCCTTTTTGATATTAAAATCCCGTGCAACTCAAAATCCTATTCGCCTTGAAGACCCAATAATAAAGTTCCTTCATTTCAACTTATCCATTCCCGAATTGGAAGTGGATGCACAAAGTATCAAATTGTTTATAATATTTTGTTTTATCTTGCAACACAAAATTTAGAGGTTAAAGTATGCTCCTTTTAAGGATGGATAAGAAAAAAGAAATTATGTCATTTCGCTAAGGCAAATCTTATAATATGGATGTTAAAACATCCGCATCTCAAGGAAAGGCCCTATAAACGGGATCTATCAGAATTTTATGGAAATTTATTCCCTTTACTTGAGATTTAAATATCCACTAATAAGGACCCACATATTTCTTTTTGTTATTATATCAAAGTATTTTTTTCTACCATTGTCAATTTATTATCGATGAAAAAAAATGGAAAAAATATATCTACATCCGCCATTGAGTGACCTGGGATGGGAAATAATCAAAGCAATAAAATAAAATAATATATATATATATATATCTGATTATTGGATAACCTTTTCTCCTATCCAGGTCATCCAATGACCTTATGGATTATCTACAATGACCCACTCAGAATTTCAGGAAGCATCTATATTTCATAAAGACGTGGATGGTAAATTCACCCATGGTCGTACTTTTTTGGTCCATGAATTGGGATATCACAAAGATATGGATGATTTTTTGTTCCATGGGAGTTACCCTTTGGTCTCGTTTATCCTAACACGAACTTTGACATGAAGTTTGTGGTCGCTATCTAGTTACACATATCATCTAGCAATAATAAATATCTCTTCACGTTCAATTTTTCATGAACATTACCTACCAAGACTTCCATATTTGATGTATCACCGCAATTGAAAGGGAGTGAACCGGGCGAGTTAAACTCTCGGACTCTGGCGATCGACTCGGCGACATAAAAATTTTCGTAATTGCTGCGAGTTCATCATCATCATTCAATTCAGGTGAAGATTGGTTTTATTTTGTCATTAATTCTTTCAGGAGTTTCAATGTTTTAGTTTAGTAGGTGAATCGGCTTAAATATGTCGAGATAATTCAAATATTGATCGATTTTGAGATTCTACGTAATCTCAAATGGGAAAATTTTTCTAGTCATATTAATGCTAGTACTTCAGTTTTCATTCCTGATGTTGTGATTGATGAGAGTTTCGATGAATGGAGATACAGTTTAATTGGTAGGCTGGATTTAGTCAAGATTAAATTTCTTATTGTTGAAGCAAATCTGAGAAAACAAAGGAAATTAAAGGGTAATTGTCAGTTCATCCCAATTGGTAAGGGATTCTTTATAATCAAACTTGAAAATGGTGAAGATATGAAGATGATTTATGAAGGTTACTGGGAGGTTGAATCACAGACTTTAAGACTTCGATTCTGGGAAAGGGATTTTAAAACCGAGTAAAACATCCAAAGGTGGAAAGAAAATATTCTAATGGCAATAGGAAGTCGGCTTGGAAGACCTATTCGTATTGATGATATTACTTTGAAGAAGGAAGTAGGTTTTTATGCTAGTATACTGGTTGAGATTGATTTGGTAAAGGTAATTCCCAATCAAATCAAGGTTGAAACTAAGTATGGTAAATTTGAACAAAGCAAATCGGTTCAATAGAATTCCAAAATTTTGTCATCATTGTAATACATTTGGACATTATGTGGATGAATGTCGTATTTAGAGGAAGGAACAAGTTAGAAAGGAGAATTCTAAATCAAACACTCAGCAGCATTGGATATACTCCTAAAAAACTCATAATCAAACTTCAGTGGGCTTTGATATTTGCAATAATAATCAACAAATTGTTGAATCGGTTTCAAAAGGGGATGAAGTCATGGATAATATTACACCACTTAATGTATCTACCTGAAGTGAAGAATAGTGGTTTTACTCGGGAAACTACTCGGAATTTCCAACTCTATCGCTGGATAAATTGTTGGATGTAAGTAATAGCATTCCTTCTTTAATCTCTAATATGGGTGTGATTCAAACATCACCGATTGAATTGGATGAAGTTGTTACGGTTCAAGTTTTAACAAATATTCGGAATGAAGTTGGTGTTAATGAAGATTGGAAAGATGTCTCAGGTAAAGCTCCCAAAGCAAGAAAGTTGAACATTCAAGGGGATGGTGGTAAGAATTTTGCTTCTCCTAGTAAATTTAATACATTAATTGAAGTGGCAGAAAAACAGGAATCCTTCTCCAGAATAGTTACAAAGCCTACTAAAGGCAAAATAGTGAAAGGGATACCCAATGTAACTACAAGGAAGCAAGCAAATAATTCAGTGAAAATAAATTCAGTGGTGGGGAGTTCTAGTAATTCCCAAACCTCTCAATCTCAATGAGAGTCATCTATTGGAATATCAGAGGTTTGAGGAGAACTCAAGCCAAAGATAAACTTAGAAGTTTAGTGAATAATTTTAGTCATTCCTTACTTTGGATTCATTGACCAAAAGTAAGAGTTTCTAGTAGCATTTTGAGACAAATAAAGTTACGGTATGAACAAAATGGTAATTCATAATTCTAGTAACACAAAAGGGTAATATCTCAAGTTATTTTGGCATTACCTATTATCTACTCCTTCAGTAATTTCATTTCAAGACAAGCAATAATTGATTCAAGTAGGTGATGTACTAGTGACAGTATACATGCCGCTTGCCTTGCTATAGATAAGAACTTTATGGGATGATTTAAATGAAGTTACCATGGTTGGTGAAAGGAAATTTTAATGTGGTACTCACTTATGAAGAAAAAAGGAGGTAGAGCTCCTTTAAGGATTTCACGAGTGAATTGAAGAATGTCTAGAATCATGTAATTTGGTGCAAGCCCCTATCGGTATATAATTTTCTTGGTGTAATAATAGAGTAGGCAAGAAAAGAATTTTGTGTGACCTTGACAAAGCCTTCTTCAATATGCAATGGTTGGAAAAGTATGAGGGATGGAGATATAAAGTGAATGTCAGAGGCACATCAGATCATGGAGCTTTGTTGGGTGGAACTGTTAATACTATAAAACCAAAGAACATTCCATTCAAGTATCAACCTGTGTGGACAACTCATCCAGATTTTATGAAGGTGATACAAGAATCATGGATTGAAGAATGCCATGGAAATCCATCTTTTAGATTTACTAGTAAGCTTAAAGGCTGAAAGTTGTCTTAAGGAAATGGAATTGGGAAGTATTTGGTGACCCAAGGATTAAAGTTAAAACAACAGAGGAAAAGGTACTTTCGGCTACTTTGGAGTCGAGATGCGGACCCGAGAGAATATTGTGTTGTTAGATAAATGGTGACTCGTAAGAGGGGAAATTATGATTTAGCTTCTCGGAATTAAATGAACTAATAAGAGAAAAATCAAGAGCACAATGGGTTAAAGAAGGTGGATCTAACACAACATTTTTTTTCATTCGACAATGAGAATTAGAAGGCTTACAATACTACATCGAATTGGAAGACATTACGAATATCTTGTAACCGATCAAGTTCAAATTTCAAATATTATAGTAACTCATTATCATAAGAAGTTTGAAGAAAAACAAGTGAATTTTTAAAGAAGAATTGTTTGAAGTAATTCCTAAAGTATTATCTGAAGATGAAAATATTTTTCTTGATGTTGTTCCTTATAAGAAGAGATTAAGAAAGTAGTGTTTGCAATGAATGCAAATAGTGCTCTAGACTATATGGATTTTCCGGATGATTCTATAAATTTGTTTGGGAGGTGGTTGGGATGGAGTTGTTTGAAGCCATTCAATATTGCTGAGCAACAGATTTATACCCTAGAGCTTTAATTCCAATTTCTTGTTTCTACTTCCTAAAGTTCAAGGTCAAGAGGGGAGTGAACATTTTGGACAATTGGTCTTGCAAACTTTAACTTCAAAATCATTACTAGAATTATAACTGATAGAATTGGAATTGTAATTGGCAGAATTGTAGTTGCAGGAAATCCCACAATACACCCCTCACTATATTTTGTTAAACTAATCCATTCAAAAGATAATAGATGAACAATTATGAATGTTTATTAATAACTTTCTTGAATCTTTACACAGGAAAATGGAATTACACTTAAGAACTTACAAAAATTCTCTCTCTTTCTCTCTCCTAATGACTTGCTCTCCAATCCAAAAAACCTCTCTCTACGACAGATCCACTCATCCCTTTATATAGGGTAGTACATAGTGAATGACAGCTAAGCTATCCTTTATTTTCGGAAATGTCTTGCGAAGTGTCGCGGACGTACAAACATTCGTACTCGCGACACTTCTTAACTTTCGCCGAGGTTTCATATCCTCCTATCGTCATCCAATCGTCATTTATATTTAATCTTACGCGACTGACTCGCAATGTTGTTATCCGTTATCTTCGCGAGTTGTTGTTGTGGCGATATTATGATCCTACATCTTGCCTCTTCTCATGTCTTCTCTGCGAAGGAGAGAATGTCATGAGAATCAATATTTTTGAACCGCATATTTGTTTATTTGTACTTGTTTGAGTTCCTTCTTTCCATACGGACTTTATTACGGATGTCTACTCCTCCATTCTATTCACGACACGTTTCTTCCAATCGTTTATTCTTAACCATTCACGTCCCTTCTCACATTAAATGCTCGTTTCCCAGGGATGTTTCTCTCTATATATATTTTTCATATCTTTCTCTTCTCCTCTTTCGTCTTCTCTCTGCAATTTTTCTTTTATCTTCTTCTTCCGCATGAAGTTGCGCTTCTATTACCGCAAATCTTCAATCTTTTTTATCATATCTTAATCTTCGATTCTTTATCCATTCCCATATTGATAATGGCTTCACTTAGTCGTATGTACAAACCTCGCTTTATTGAGACTCGAAAAAGTTGCAAGATCAAGGTTTCACCCTTTCTATCATTCCTAATCAAAAGGTTCATCTATACTCACTTTGCCAAGCTTTTTTACGATCATCAATGTGATGATCATAAGATTATTGTTTCGCTAGGTCAACTTCTCGCGAGGACTTCCCATTCCTTTATATGATCCCGAGATGCCACTCTTTTATGAAATCCTTTCTCATCCGAACTTCTCGCGAGCTATCTATCAACTATGCGGCGATTGTATCCGCCTAATGCTCGAGTTTGCCGGTCGTGGTCTTGTGGCAAAGGATCTCTATACCCTAACGGTGCCGGAGATCCAGATATGTAAATTTAGAAATAATCCTGAGAAATACACTGTGGAAAACTTCTTTGAAAATTATGAAGTAATAGGCATGAGAAATAAGAAATCTCATTTGGGGCGCTCGGTTGAAGAGAAAGATAATATCCACGAGGATAAATTACTTATGCAAGATATCGGCGGCATTCGGGTAAGAACACTACTCCTCGCCACTCTAAAGATGAGAGGTGGTGGGTTGTTCCTTTGCTCTTAAGTGGACCTTACATAGCGAGGTTCGCATGTACTCCACTGCAAATCTCGCAGGCTATCATCCTTGGGAATTTAAGTGGCCAGGAGGCGAAGAGGTATGTCTCCATAGTTTGCTTTTGCAATCCTCTTTCTTCTTGTATTCATTGAGTTTGTAAATTTTCAGATTGCCAAACTGAGGAAAGTTACAAGGCAAATCCACTGCAAGCACCTTGGCAATACTTCGATCGCTTACGGATGAAGTAAGAAATATCCTTTTTGTATTACTTAACAATATTGTTGCCTCTATTTCTTATCTTCATTTGTATGCGAAGGTTAACGCTGAGGAAGCAATAGCTGCGAAGTTAAAGGCAAAACTAAAGCCAATGCACGCAAGGATAAGTCTTCTGCTCCACCATCTAAGAAGCGAAAAGCTCAGCCTTCCTCTCATCTTAGCTCAAGTTCTGAGTCTTCCGATGAAGATGATAATGATAATGTTTTGGATTCAACTTTCCAAAATGAAGCTCAATCAGCCAATTCTCCTATGGATCAATTGTTCAGCATCTTCTCGGATTCTCTTCAAGGAATTGGAGATACTCACCTGACTTCTATGTCACGAGAGCCTCGCCACTTTGTATGCAATGCTACACTCTTTGGATGGCAATGACTCTTTCAAAGGAGTTTCTAGATCTGTATCCCTAGCTTCTTAAATGCACTTAATTCGTTGGTATGTTCGACCTCATGTTTCCCTTCCAACTTCATTTTTTAATTTATATCTTAATAGCCTTTTTATCTTTCTTCGCAGGCTGGAAAAACTTCTTTTGTGGTTGCCTCAGATCTTGAGAGGAGGTATAATATTCAATTGAAAAGGAATACCCAATCTTGCACAAGGATCAAAGAATTAGAAGTTGAGTCTGCGAGATATCGCGAAAGATCCAACAATTGGAGACTGAGTTTTCTGCCCAGAAAGACAAAGTTACCACTCTCCAGAATGCTAATCAGCAACTTTATGGTATAAAAATTTCTTCTCTCTTATTATTTTTATTTTATCAATTTCCTGTTGCTACGACTTATCACTTTCATGGATGTATATAACCTCTCAAGAAGCTATTCTTCTCCATTCATTTCCTGAGCCTATGGATAATGATACTCTCCTCGCTCATCTCAACAACTTTTTAAGTAGTTCGTCAAGCAGAATTAATACTCTTTCATTAAATGAACTCCAAACCAAGTACCGCCTCTTAGAAATTGAGCACAGATCTAGTTTAAGTACAACCAATCAGTTTAAACAAATGTATCTCGAATCTCATGAGGAAGCCAAAATTTTAAGGAAGAAAATTAGTGACCATATAGATGACAAAGATCGCATTGCTAATAATGATGCCCGGGCATTAGCAACATTTCAAAAGTCCTTCTCGAAGTGCAAATGGAGCGAGATGAATTGCTTCGTCGAATTCTTTACTGCGGCGAAAAACCAAATTCGTTCACTTCTTATTATAAATAATGATGATGAATTCATTGGGGCATGAAAATCTTAGATAATGCCAGGAATAATTTAGGTGTTGATGTTAGTCTTCATACTGAGCATACTTCCTTGGTTAAATATATAATATCCGACGAGAAGGTTACTTATTATACCTTCTTGTTTGTTACCTACGTAATATTGTTATTGAGTTGTTAACTTATCGTTGTCTGCTTGCAGTCCGAAAAAGATTTCAAGCAAGGATTGAAGAACTTGAATGCGAGAAAGCACGGCTAAGCCAAGAATCTCAACCTTAAGAAATAAATATTCCAAGTTGAAGAATCAATTTCAAACTGGCGTTGACGCAATTTTAATAATGATGCCGTTCGTTTTTACAATGAATCCATGGAGTATGTTTGTAAAGATCATAAATCCCTCTTTCTTCATATCCTTGGCTTTCCGGAAGTTCCCCGAGAATTTGCCCGTCTCGGACATTTCGATAGTGAAGCCGGCGAAGAGGAAAATTTCGGCGGCGAGAATAATAGAATTGAAGGATCGAGATAAGAGAAAGTTAATCGCCAAAGAGATAATTCTTTTTCAATTTCAAACTACAGTGGCGAATTTTAATAATGATGCCGTTCGTTTTCGCAATGAAGCCATGGAGTATGTTTGTAAAGATCATAAAATCCCTCTTTCTTCATATCCTTGGCTTTCCGAAGAAGTTCCTGAGAATTTGCCTGTCTCAGACATTTCTGATAGTGAAGCCAGCGAAG
>JAJJWW010001929.1:12500-120670 GCA_023531295.1 Papaver armeniacum | reverse complement strand
GACTTGTTTCGGTCACAAAGTGAAGGAAATGGGGTTGATCTTAGGGAGGAAGCGAAGAAGGTGTTGAGATTGTGAAGGTGTAGACTTGCTTATGACTTTCAACAAAAGTGAACAAGCTTACGATTGGTGTAGCGCGGCTCTGCGGGTGTTTTTCTTGTTATTTTTCTCTTTGTTTGGAAATAGGGCGGAGAACCTATTTATACAAGTCATTGAGTCTTATTCACGTCTCTCGTGGGAAGTGGAGTGATGGAGTAGTGGAGTTGTGCGTTGGTGATACACGACCGACCTTGCCCACTTCTCCTGTTTATCTCTAACCGTCTATGACTTCCTAACACGTTCTTGTGATGGCGCGTTGCACGTTGTAAACCACGGACCAATACCCCGATATGTATCCCCCATTTGTGACATGATTGATGTTCGGAATGTGTGGATCGTGGATCCACGAAAGATAGCATGTAATCTTTGAATTGAATAACTACGTTATTTAGGAAGTCGATACTTGAAGTATCGTGTGTATTTATGCGGTATTTGCATCATGGTGTGGTAAAGTGATGGGTAATGACACCTCACTAACCAATTAACTCGACCAGGGCTGTATAACCAAGCTGGTGAAGTTGGACGGATGAGATGATCTTTGAGACACTCATCTGCGACCGTTGATGAAGTTAGGGTTTTGAAGAGGTGCGCAGGCATCACTCTTCAACTTGGTCGAAACCAAGCATGGGATACAACTTTGGCCTAACCGACCATACATGCGTGTAGATGGCATGATGGTGCAGGCGTCTATACCCCATTACCTCATGAAAGTATGATGGGTCACTCAATTCATCCGGTGAAATCGAGTGGTCGAGATCGATTTGCGACAAAAAACTAGTGCCGCAAGGGCCACACGTCACGCCCTCTTCAGGCGCACGTTCCAAGACGACCAATCTTGGTCGGTCTTTGCCGATTGGCCTGGTGTGAAGGTGATAGGCTGGTGTTTACGCCTATACCTGAATATCCCATGGCGTGATCCGAGCCATCCAAATCGTCCGGCGAAGTTGGTGGTCGAGATCAGTTTGCGGTTTGGGAGGTGTGACCACGCTAGTTTGAGCGTGCGTTTTGGATTAGCCAGGCATGATATGCCTTGGACGATCGGGTTAGCGAATAGATGGGTCCACGATGGTCATGCTGGTATGACCGGACCTGCTTAATCTAATCTTGGACCCTCCATTCATGCCGGGAGAAGATGGACGCTCGTGATGCTCAAAACCCTAATTTTGGGTTTCAAAGCCGTATGTCATCTCTTGTTTGGGGCGACGATTTTGTCACGACCAAACATGGTTGGTCTTGACCAATTGGTCAAGTGTGTAGGCGGGCCCACGGTGATCGTGTTGACATGCTCTCGGCCCTTTGAATCTACATCTACACCCTCCATCTATACCTGCGAAGATGGATGGTTGAGACTGTTTTGTGACACATGTAATATGCCGCAAACCCTAATTTAGGGTTTTCCGTCCATAATGCTTGGTATGAACGTTTTTTGGCAAGCTAGGCCAATGGCCGACCGTGCGGGTTCCGCATTGGTTCTAAGATGGATATTCCATACCTGCTGGGGGTGATGGAATTTATCCAGGTCATCCAATCATGCTTATGGAGTTGGATGACTGCGATCATATCCGGACTGATACGGTCAGTCCGGATGCTCAATTGGGCTAGTATAACACACCGAGAGGGGCTCAATCGGGCTAGTATAACACACCGAGAGTCAGCCTGTACGGGTATTTCGTACATGGTTTCATTATAGTGCTTGGAGGTTCGTGTTACTCTGTAAGAGTAACACTCAGTCGTCATGCCACACTGATAATGAGTACTTTGGAAATACAAGGTGATTAGAAATTCACGAGGATGGGATTGTTGCCACATGCTCCAACACTGGAGGAATTTCATGTATTCACGAGAATGGGATTGTTGCCACATGCTCCATTCTTGGTGAATTAAGTGAGGAGTATCAACACTTATTAATGGCTTTATCTTTTACAAGATGTCAGCGCATAATTTTTCCGGATTTTACAAATTTAACCCTAAACGAAAATCCACCATCAACACCTACAAACAATTGGCGACCACAGCGGGAGGTTCGATCTTTCGGTTGCAATGACAATTTTTAACCAACAATCTCATTCTTCGACCCAGCCGTCAAGATGGTAGAGGAAGGCGATCCACTCCGACTCAGTTACTCGACGGCTGGATTATCAGTCATGACACGACAAGGGATGACTGGGGACTTCTCAGAGGCTGGAAGCAAAACGATCCGCCTAGGGATTAACGGCGCAGTTATCATACAACTCAACGAATGACTCTAAGACTGGGGACTTCCCATGACCATGTTTCTCGAACAAAAAAAAAAACTTGGTCCTACACCCGGAAAGTTTATTCTCATCAGAAGACCTGTGAAACCGAGTAAATATTATATATAGAGAAAAATACATGGTTTGCTTTTTCAAGTTCTGATAAAACCTATAGCCATGTTTCATCCCATGTCATCTACCAACACACGGTTCCATGGTTTTCCTGGGATGTCTGTATCACTTTCATTCATAGCCAAAGACAATTCAATTCTAAACATTTCATTCAAAAATATATATAATCCAAAACCGTCAAGGTAGCATTCATCTATTAACCCGAGAAAATCAGAAAATCAAAAACCAAAACCAAAGCGTCTCATTTGCCTTCCGTAAAAAAAAAACCTAAAGATAAGAGGTCCGGAAGATGATATATATATTCAAGGGAAGTTTTCCAACAGCGGCTTGCTCCTTTTGGCAAAGGACTCCCTCGTGCTTTGGAGAGCCACCCTCTTAAGTTTCAGCTTCCTGCACAACTTCTTGAATTCCGCTTCCTGCTTCTTCATCATGTCCGCGGAAGGACCTTCAACTGCTCCAGCCAACGACCTTTCAACATCGGATAGACCTTCAACGAACCAAGGAATGTTGAATTCGAAGCCCACGCACATGTCACAATGGAACTTCCAGCTCGAGATTACATCCTCAAAAATTGTATGACCAGTCACGTTGTACATCTCATCAATCGAAGACAAGGCTTCCTCCACTCGCTTGACCAACGCATGTCGACTAGTGATCTTCTTAGTCGTGGCAATGTGACCATAGCTTTCCCAAATCTTGGTGTACGTGTCGCATATTTAACTGGCACGCTAAATCCACCAATCAACACATGACCTAGGAAAGGGGCCAGATACGGAGGATTGAAGGTGGCACCTGCAATCAATCGGCCAATCGGCAGAGATCCCTAACTACGATTTCACCCCCCGAAGTGCTCTCCTCCACCTGAGTCACGGAAGCACCCTCGGGACGATGAATCTCCATGTCCAAGCCGCTAGGCGGCACAAGCCCGCAGAGGGGAAGTATGGCTACGTCTTTACTCTGGTGGTCTTCCACTTCAAGATCATCCCCAAGAACGGTTTCCTCCTAAAAATCAAAATTTAGTCTTACTGCAAAAAAAAAAAAAAAAAAAAAAGGAGGGGAAAGAAGAAAAACATGGAGGGGACTCACCGATTCAGTTTCAGACTGACTAGACGAAAATTCAACACTGCTATCGGAAGAATTGCTCTCGCCACCGCTAGACCCTGAACTCTCATCCTTTTCGAGTTCCGTGTCATCATGGGTAGGCTCTGCAACGCCGCTCTCTGTCTCAAAAAATGATGTTTTCTGACTGCTCGCAAGTTTGGCAAAGGCGTTCGTACTACTGATACCCTGGACAGAATTCAAGGGCGCATTCTCAGAAAAGGAACAAGGAAATAAACGATCCAGGCCAAGGTCAAGAGGAGAGCCGTACGTACCCACATATTGGATGAACTAAAAGTTGGTAGAACCGTGGAGTCTGACTGAAAGCCGCCCGCACGATCTTTAGATATCCGTTCCTTCACCTGGGGACTATCTGCGTTTGGACTAACGGATTTTCGCTTGGGATCCCTCAGCAGTGGATGTTCCGCTAAAACCGCAAGAGAAGGCTTATCCTGACGATTCTCTACCACATCATTCACGAATCCATGAATAGCAAGAAACTCATCCTGCCAAAATATGTTGTATTTGGAGGTCGTTGATGGATTCCGTTCCGCGAGGAAAGGCAGACTTTTACCCGACACAAGAGCACTAGCATCGAGAACAGTTGATAACGGGATTTCTTGGACAACCGGCTGACGAACAAGTGGGACCCCTTGGTCAAAACCCATATGTCGAGCAGCCCTATCAACATTGTAAGAGATCGCTTTGCAAGCTCCTCGAAAAAAAGATGGTACGTGGCCAGGCGTGCAGCTACGCATGAACACCATCTCTCCAACGCTCAGGCCCTCCTCATCAGAAGATAAAGACATGTTCTAAGCAGGAGAAAAGGTACTAATCTGAGCTATGGATGCATGCACCGGAGCCCATGAACGAAAATTAACCGCATACGAGTTGTCAAGAAACTTAATCAGTTTCAGACCAGTTTTTCGGCGCCTGTTCGACCAATGCAATATTCTGGAGCCACCCCAAGACTCAGGAAGTATATCCAACGGTTTCGGGGCATACTTCTCGAAATGCTCCCACAACCATGCCTGGAGAAAGGCGGCATGAACATACGAATCCACTTTCATATGGCCATTCGAGGCGCGCATGTCCGAAACCAGCTGATCCAGGTGTGCATACAGAGAAACAAGAAACAAACCACCGAGGGGGAGAGCGACGCCCTTTGCTAATTTTATGGCAAATGTGATAAGTTCCTGTCTTATCTCTTTCTTGCCCGAGCCGTCGTCAAAAATATCCATGGATAGACATCTTAACCAAAATTCGCTTACACTGTTTTCACCGCCGTTATAGCTATAATGGAACAAGAAGAGCAGGAATTATTACATAAAGCGTGTAGAAATTATTCTATTGGACGCAAGGAAGCCGCCTCGAGCACAAACTAATTGGTTTCAAAGTCCTTTCGTGCATATGCGAAAATGGGGACTGGCAGACTCTACATCACCACTACATGCAGTCGGAAACTCGCGCTCAACCAGATAGACGCGCCCAAAAAAAAGGAGGGGACCATGCCCACGGCCACACCAAAACAAGGAGTAAACCCTAAAAACTAGGTTTTCGTGGTAAAGGAATGGCAAATTACTATCGCATGCTTAACTTACACAACGAGTTGAGGCGGTCAACATTACTATGGTATTCATGCCTAAGTACTACTATGAGCGCGTGCAAGACATACCTGTGGCTAGGATTCACACCAACATGTTCTACAAGGTCATAAAAAGGTACGCCTATAACTAGGGTTTTCACCAACACAAGAAAACAAAAGAAAAATCAAGTCACAGAGGAAGTACTAGAAGACATACCTAATCCGCTCGCCCGCTTCACCGCTACCAAGCAACAAAAGAGGAAACAATAAGGGCATGAATCAAAGGGAGAGGCCGGCCATCCTTTTTATAGGCGTGATACTTGGGAGTTCGAACAAGAAAAGGATTTCCAATTTTGAGCCAAGGAAGGAAAAGAGGAAACCGGTCCCGCAAAGACCAATTTCCACGTCCAAGACCACTCGCGCCACACCACGACCCCACCACGCCTAGCCTTGCACGTTCCACCATGCCATTGCCGCGGTCCCCACTACCAAGCCACTCGCTCCATCACCGCGGCCCCACCACACCTAGCCGCCCTTGCACGTTCCACTATGCCATTGCCGCGGCCCCCCCTGCCAAGCCATTTGCTCCATTGCCGCGGCCCCACCACGCCTAGCCGTCCGGGTACGTCTCGTCTTGCCAAGGCCACGCTATGCCAAGCCGCCTGCTCCACTGTCGAGACCCTATCATCCACGCGCGTTTGCCTTACCAAAACCACGCCACCTCTTGGCCCCTCGAGCCAAGCCGTCCACTTGCGTCGCCTTCCAAGACCGTGCCCCCTTTGTGGTAGGATGGGAAAAGAGTTTTGCCTACAATGTATACTGCAAGTGCACAGTGCCTATTGGAGGCAGGGCAAGTACAGGTCGATCCACAGAGATTTGGGGTTGTGTAAGTTGATCTCAAGGCTTTACTAAACTGATTTCTAAGGGAGTTATCAAATGTTGGGTTGTTTTGGTGTCGATACGACCAGTGGAGTTGTGTTTGTAAACTAAGGCATCAAAATGAGTAAGAGGGGTTGTAAACAGTTGATTGAGTGGCACTAGGGTGATTGAACTCACCACTTAATCCTATACTAAGGCAAACAACTTCTATCTATGTTCTTGTCCTTCCCATGAAGGTCTCAGGTGGAAAAATTGTTAACTGTCTTACTAATTCTCCCCTAGTATTGGTTGTCTTCTTACAGTACAACCAATCACAGGATACCTTGAGCAACCTAGCTAACCCTGATTCCTATTTCACTTAAGCATATCAAGAACACAAATAGAACATGAATTAACTCAACATATATTAAGGGTTCACTCTACACCCTAGTAAAGTAAATTAAAAACATGATTAAAACAAATAAAATACAGTTTAAACTAAGCTTGGTGCACTGGCTAATCCAGGCATGCTCTTTACATCACACTGCTCATCCCTATTTATACATGCAAATTCCCCAATTTCACTTCTACACTCAAATTCGGAATTAAATGCAAACCCACTCACCCAAAACCTCTGAATTGCTGTCCCCTCTGCTAATTCGCCTCTGAACTTCTTTAATTTGATGTTCCCCCAATGTTTGAAGAAACCCTAACCCTAACTCTTTCTATCTCAAACTTAGCTTCTAAGGTTGGGAGAAGCTAAGAAGGAGATAGCTAGACCTAGAGAGGGGGGAACGTCGGCTGCTGGTGCGGCTGTGGTGGCTGTGATTGTCGGGAGAAGAAAATGGTCGGGGAAGAAGAGAATGGGGTTCTCTGCAAATGTCGGGGAGAAAGAAAAGAGAAATGGAGATGGGGAGTGTTTGGTCGATGGGTGAAGGGGTTGATGGTTTCGGTGTTGGGCGGAAGCAGCGAGAGTGATGTGAGGGACGCAGCGACCGTTGGATGCAGATGGGAGATATCTCACGGCTCAGGATAGGACGGACTTGGATCCGGGTTGTGGGCCGGGTCTTGGATTGCTCTAGCCTATGTCTTGTAAATGGGTTGCTACTTGTTGAGTTGCAACTGATGCGCGCGCGGGATTTGGCTTTCTGCTCCATAGACGCTCGTCTCCAATTTTCTGCTCTTTTGGCTCCTTAGTTTCTCCGAGCTTTATGTACTTCCTAAAAACACAAAATTAATTAGTACAAGTATTTATTCTTGAAAACAGAGAAAATACAGAATTTGGGATAATATCTGATTTCTGAGCACAAAAGATGAGTTAAATGCCAATAAAAAGGTGTAGAAATATGCAATATTTGGCACTCATCAAATACCCCCAAACCTGAATTTTACTTGTCCTCAAGTGAAACAAAAATTAAGAAATCCTAATTATACCACTGTCGCTGGTCTCTCGAATGCATTTAGCGTATGCACTAAGCCTTTAAACCCCTAGGTGTCCCTAGTGGACGAGTTGTAGTCTCGTGAGGGTTTACCAGAGGTGTACCCACAAAACCTTCTCCAACTTCGGAGCGTAAAAGAGTCTCAAGCATCCAAGGAGCTATGAGGACATAGAGTTTCGCATGCTAGTAACACGAAGTTAGAACTACCAAAGAACGCATTCTCATCCTTAAGAGTTGAGCGAGAAGTAACCATACCATATGAAAGAATTCGGATTCGAGAGTGATCACAAGCCTCGAGTTCTGCCTCACCAATAGGGTTTTATGATAATTGCACTCAAAAAGACCGCTTTTTTAGTCTCTCATGTGTGCAGGCAGGAATAAAGAGAGAAATCCTGCACACGTTGAAGGTGAGAAGGATAACCTTCCGAAATAATTTCTGGAGACTCCACGAGTTGTGGACAAAAAGAATCTTTTTTCGATGATCTCTAAGAAAGGAAATCAACCATTAGAAAGGATGGGAGTACTCACTTACCTTCTCACCCGATCGGCAATTAACATTACTCTCTCAAAGCATCCATAGAAACGTCTTCAATCTTCGGTCTTCGGTCTTCAACTGTTGATGATGAACTTCTGAACTTCACAAAAACTTGACAATTTGTAACTTTTCTATTCAATTTCCTTGTTGCTTGAATTTTTTTTTTTTTTTTTTTTTTTTTAATTAAACATGTATTGTCTTGATTTCATAAACTTCACTAATTCTCATCTTATCTTCTTTTCTTTGAATTGTTGCATGTAAACCTTGGACTATTTCAACTTTTCTTCAAATATTCTGATGATGCTCCGCTTGCTGACGATGATGTGTTTCTATGGATCTGTTGATGTTGTTGAGAGGGAGAGAGTGATGCTAACTGCAAATCGAACTACAAGAAGGAGTTTTCATCTTTAAACGTCACCCTCGTGATTGACAAAATTAGCACTCAAGAGATCAAAAATAGTGCTGAAAGTTGGGTAGCTCACCATTCCTACCCGGAATTGACGTACGGTGACACACACTCTAACAGATTTTCTAGAAAGTCACAAAAAATGAAGGTCGGTGCCTCGCTTGATGTAAAAATGGGTAGTCTCCACTATGGGTGATCACAATTCTACTACCGAATATCTATACAACACCTAATTCGCCCTCCGGCATGGTTAAATCCAACTTTAACGCTCTAATCAACTAAGAAACCCGATTGTGTTCTCCAAGTACTTCCAAGTTCGATTATTTCGATCGACTCTCTATTTAAACATAGCTAGAAGCATGCTAGTGACTCTAGGATCTCTAAAAGTTGGAGGTTTTATGCAAGTATTTACAAAGAGCTTTGAATTTTTGAAATTTTTGATTTTTGATTTTGTTTTTTTTTTTTTTTTTTTTTTTTGAAATAAAAGACTAAAAACTCTATATGCAAAACACACCCCCAAACTTAAATCAAACATTGTCCTCAATGTGTCAACAGATGATAAGAATTTAAATATTCACATACCATGAGAACTATGCTGATAAGAGAAAAGGGAAGAGATTACCGGTATGTCGGCGAAAGCAAGGTTAGAGCTTCATTAGTCAAGGCTAGAATCCAACATTCTCAGCTGAGATCTTATTGGATTAGCACAATATATACAAAAGAAGACTCTATTGATTCAAGATAGAAGATTTTAACAAGACCTACTGGATTATATACAAGAAAAATTCACCATACACCAACAATCTAAAGAGTTGAGGATCAACCCAAAAGAAGATATGCAGAAACATGAACAGCCTTACACAAATATAACATGAGAATGCAAGTAAGATTGCATATGTGAACGATTTTCCCCCAAACCTAAACTTGTCAACATATGTGTTTTTGAGCACAAAATCTTGCATTTTTAAAGGTACATCATGCACAAGGTCTAATTCAAAATGAGTTTTGTTAAGAATAGGCAGATATACACATTCCAACTGTGGCTCCTTAAAGGTGTTATACTTTGATGCAAAATAGTCCAAGAGGACTTGGGAAGCACAAAGTTCTAGGCCTAGATTAGGAACTCTCAGAATAGTTGGTTTGGGTGCAAGGCCATCAGATTGTGACATAAGCAGGAAGTTGGGCATGTCTAAGTTGTTCACATGTGTGATATCAAGAGTACCATTATCAATCACATCAATATCCCCTAAGTCATCTACAAGTGCTGCAACATGCTCACGTTCATGGAATAGTTCAACAAATCCAAATTCAGAATCATGATTATTCAAAGTCTCCATCTCATGCATAAGCAAATCAGAAGACATGACACATTGTGACCTAGGCAGGGAATTAGAAATATCAAGGTTATTTTCATGCATAGAAATATTGATGTCTACAGAAAATTCAGCCTTTCCTAAGTCATCTACAAGTTGTGTAGCATGCTCACTTTCAATGAACAATTGTTCAAACCCAAATTCAAAATCAGCATCACATGTATTTATAGATTGAACATCAGAAGAAGCATCATTCATAAGGGTCGCAGCAGAGAAAACTAATGTCTTTGAACCCGAAGGTTTGATCCGCGAAATTTTCGAATAAGCATGCTCTTCCAACATATCATCATCATCATCATAGCAAGAATGCAATTCCCTATTCAAAATCATAGTGTCTCTACTCCATTCATGTACCTCTATATCAGGTTCATATTCAATATTATTTGCACGAGTAGGAACAGATGCACTATTTTCAAAATTTAATTCATTGGGACTAACAAACAATTCATCTTGAAATTCCTCCCTTTCTACATTTTGTAAATGAATCAGATTCATCCTTAATATCATATTAAGTTGTTCAATTGAAGGGGAGTCTTCAATAGTGGGTGTCCTCGTTTCGTATGGATATTCATTACATGGTTGTGCACGAGGTTCACTACCAAAGGGAAATTCAGATGTGTTGCTATATGGATGATCATGCAATGCTTTCAATTCAAATCTAACATTATTTTGCTCAATGAGTTTGATATTCTCCATCACAGATTGCATACAAGAGTTCATTGGAGTACGAAATTGTTCAACTTCCCCTGGCGGTGGATGATACATGTGTGGATAATTATTAGGGTTTGCATATTGAGGCTCATGACCTAGAAAACGTTCATAAAAATCCCTAAAATTATTAACATCATGGTATGTGGGGGGTTCATAATGTGACGCATGCCCGTAAGCAAGTTCTCTAATTGACTTATGTGATGAGTTTTCATCCCTAATATCAGTCCAAAATCCTGACATGATTCTCTCTCTAGTGACAGACTGAGTTATCTGAAACAGGACAGTCGCAAGGCTTTGCAAAGATTGAGGGGGTACACAGTGATATAAAAATTCAGCCACTACAGGGTCAAGCACTATGTTGCAAGGTTCGATAAGGTTATGCAAAGCAACTAGTTCAACAGGCATTCATGGCAATTAGTCAAGGCAGAGCAACAATCAACCTGTTCTGGTTATCAGATAACTAAGCAATGCGCAAGGTCACAGGAATCTAAAGATAATTCATGCACTTAGGGCCAAAATGCTGTCGAGACTCGATAGTTTACGATTACACAATGATTCGATAGGTGAACAAACCAAGGAAGCAAAGCTTGCGGAAATGGAATAGATACACAGAGTATGCACACAGACACAAAAAGTTGTATTAATCATCCAAGTAGCAATGTGCAAAGCAGGGTCTTATGTGAAATGGTATCTAGACTATGCAAGCATGTATGAAGTTCTCAAAAGTTCGGAGATCGACTGTTGGACAATAAAGTTTAAGATTTCAGCAAGCAAAGAGGTGAATCACAGACTCATGAGCAAATTCCAGCTATTTGCAGGGGTTTTGACACAGGTCAGTACACCCTAGTTCATTAGGCAGCCACGGTATATCATTCACACATTTATCAAAAATGGAAAGTTTAGAGAGCGATACCACTGACACAGGATTGGGTTTTACCAAGATGCTCAGATTTTGCTTCGATACTTTTTCTTCTCCTCTTCGTTTCTCATTGCAGATATCTCGGGAACAGGACTGGGTTTCTCAAGGGAAAAACGTGCTTTGCTCCTTTTTCTCCCTTTCCTGGGTTTGTATTTCAGCTTCTCAAGTACCTGGTTTTCTCAAAAGAAGTCATCAATCCCCAGAATTGTGCAGGAAGAACAGATCAACATGCGTGTATAACTGACAGATTCAGAGATTCACAATTTCGATACAGCTAACAACAAACCCAACTAACCACTGTATACTCAAATGTCACAGGACTATGACTTTGCACACAAATTACAGATACTGGCTCACAGATGCAACAAATGCAGAAGATGCAATAGCAGATGAACAATTTTAGCACTTTCACAACAGACTTAACATACCACAGGGTGTCAACTGGTTCAGTTGACCTCAGTATTCAGAGATCATGCACAGCTATGCAGATATGCAGGGGTTTTGGTGATCACAGGTAAGCTTCAAAGGTTATCACAGATTATGCACAAAGGTGACAGGGTAGATGCAACAGATGGATAGATTCACAGATGCAACAGATGCATAGATGAGCAAGCTATTAGCAGGGGTATGAGCATGTTTTCAAGAGTTGCAGGGTTTGAATTCAGCACTATCACAGGGGAATGAGCAGTGTTTAGTTAGGTAGCAAATCAGCAAACTACTCAGATGCAAGGGTTCAACTCTCTCACATCATACTTGCTATGAAACAAAGTATCAACAGGGTTGGTTGACAGGGTATCAACAGGCTGAGTTGATGTCAACAGGTCGATTGACCCCAATTTTCACCGGTTTATGTACCAAAAATGTAAGGTAGATGGCTCAACAGGGTCACACAGATGATCACACAGGGCTGTTAACACCTTTAGTTGACTGAATAGAGCACACAAGGCACAGGGCAGATGAAGTCAACTTACTCAGTTGATGGCAACTAGGGCTTGCAGCAAACTTGGCTAACCAAGTTGCAGCTCAAACTCACAGCTACAGGGGATGGAGTTAAGCACAGGCCTTGTCGAGGCCAAGGATTCAACAGCACAGAACACACAAAAACAAGGATTTCAGGTATGGATCAATACTTAGCAAAACAGCTTGTTTATCAGGCAATCAGGGTAATGCTTGTGTGAGCTACAATCGACTCAGGGGTGATTGTTCAACAAGGTGACTAATTTATCATGCAAGCATGGCTCACAGATTCACAGGTCAGCATGCTATTCAAGTTTCACAGATCATGCATAGCTAATAATAAATCCATCTAAACAAAGGAAAACTCAAATATCACCAGCTTATTGTCTTTGAGGATGAAAAACCAGTTCTCAGATGCTTGCACACAGATCATTCATGCAGATATAAAGTGTAAAAGGATTTGAAAATGACCAACCGGTTTTAACCACAGTGGCTATGTTGTTCTGCTCCTTGTCTTCCCTTTCTTTGGCTTTTTCAGAAGTGTAGCATGCACCATCTGCAGGTTTCAGCTATCACAGAAGATGTGACAGAATATGTTACAACAAACCATGCAAAATACAATGACAGATGATTTATTATGCAGGATATATGATGATGGCTATAAGCATGAGATGCAGGGCATGTAGACAGAAGGATTAACTAAGCTGCACTGTTATATCAAGCTTCAGATAAGAACTACAACCCAAAGATTGGTGAACTACTGAGCTGCAGGCTACATCATGAGAGAATCACTGCACTGAGAAAATAAACAAAAAGCAACCTATACTAAAGAATGAGATTAGATACAAATGATGATAGTGATGTAAAGATGCTTACTTTGACAAAAAGAACTGAAATAATGCAAGTACATGAGAAGTTACAACTAAGTTATATTACAATGCAATGATGCAGATATGCAATTAAGTTAAGTTGACTACAATGCAATGATAGAGTGAACACTATGCATTAGAAGATACAGGAATAGAAAAATAACAGTCAAGTTACACTAATAAAGGACTACAAACAGCAATTCAAAGCACATATGTACAGGGGTGAACTGAAATTCAGTGAAGAAAGCAATTAATCAACAAAGCAACACTACCAAATCCCCGGCAGCGGCGCCAAAAACTTGGTAGGCTGGGAAAAGCGTTTTTCCTACAATGTATACTGCAAGTGCACAGTTCCTATTGGAGGCAGGGCAAGTACAGGTCGATCCACAGAGATTTGGGGTTGTGTAAGTTGATCTCAAGGCTTTACTAAACTGATTTCTAAGGGAGTTATCAAATGTTGGGTTGTTTTGGTGTCGATACGACTGAGTGGAGTTGTGTTTGTAAACTAAGGCATCAAAATGAGTAAGAGGGGTTGTAAACAGTTGATTGAGTGGCACTAGGGTGATTGAACTCACCACTTAATCCTATACTAAGGCAAACAACTTCTATCTATGTTCTTGTCCTTCCCATTAAGGTCTCAGGTGGAAAAATTGTTAATTGTCTTACTAATTCTCCCCTAGTATTGGTTGTCTTCTTACAGTACAACCAATCACAGGATACCTTGAGCAACCTAGCTAACCCTGATTCCTATTTCACTTAAGCATATCAAGAACACAAATAGAACATGAATTAACTCAACATAGATTAAGGGTTCACTCTACACCCTAGTAAAGTAAATTAAAACATGATTAAAACAAATAAAACACTGTTTAAACTAAGCTTGGTGCACTGGCTAATCCATGCATTCTCTTTACATCACACTGCTCATCCCTATTTATACATGCAAATTCCCCAATTTCACTTCTACACTCAAATTCGAAATTAAATGCAAACCCACTCACCCAAAACCTCTGAATTGCCGTCCCCTCTGCTAATTCGTCTCTGAACTTCTTTAATTTGATGTTCCCCCAATGTTTGAAGAAACCCTAACCCTAACTCTTTATATCTCAAACTTATCTTCTAGGGTTGGGAGAAGCTAAGAAGGAGATAGCTAGACCTAGAGAGGGGGGAACGTCGGCTGCTGGTGCGGCTGTGGTGGCTGTGATTGTCAGGAGAAGGAAATGGTCGGGGAAGAAGAGAATGGGGTTCTCTGCAAATGTCGGGGAGAAAGAAAAGAGAAATGGAGATGGGGAGTGTTTGGTCGATGGGTGAAGGGGTTGATGGTTTCGGTGTTGGGCGGAAGCAGCGAGAGTGATGTGAGGGACGCAACGACCGTTGGATGCAGATGGGCGATATCTCACGGCTCAGGATAGGACGGACTTGGATCCGGGTTATGGGTCGGGTCTTGGATTGCTCTAGCCTATGTCTTGTAAATGGGTTGCTACTTGTTGAGTTGCAACTGATGCGCGCGCGGGCTTTGGCTTTCTGCTCCATAGACGCTCGTCTCTAATTTTCTGCTCTTTTGGCTCCTTAGTTTCTCCGAGCTTTATTTACTACCTAAAAACACAAAATTAATTAGTACAAGTATTTATTCTTGAAAACAGAGAAAATACAGAATTTGGGATAATATCTGATTTCTGAGCACAAAAGATGAGTTAAATGCCAATAAAAAGGTGTAGAAATATGCAATATTTGGCACTCATCACTTTGCCTTGGAGATGTACGACCAGACCAAGCCGGTAACATTCATCTCACCACTCCACGGTCTGCATTCCCAGTACAACTTACGCAGGGCCGCCAACACGGGAAGCCAAAACTCTCTTTACCACTCAAAAAGGTTAGTCGGATTCTCCTGACCATCTCTGCAATGATTTACACCTCGATTCCGTCCTTGTCTGTCACCATCATATGCTTACCTCGCAACAAGGCACCTGTTCCAAGCTAAGTAGGGGACTTAATGTTGACGGTGGTTTTTAGCTTAGGGTTAAAATCGTAAAACACTAAACCCTAGTAGACAGTGATGTCACAATATTTAAAGTAACAAAGCATTTACTAGGCACATTTACTGAAACCTTTAATGTGTCCCTACATAATTACCGGGGTATCTTTTTCAAATTAGGGTTACGACAAGCCAAACCCTAATTACCACGTGTGCCAATGGCAAATCATGCCAGCCACACCGACCGCGCCAAAGCATGCCAACCATGCTAGCCGCACCTCTGTGCCAATGGCAAATCATGCCAGCCACACCGACCGCGAAAGCATGCCAACCATGCTAGCCGCACCTGCTGTGCCAAAAATCATGCATGCCAAAGCATGCATGCTAATGGAAAATCATGCGCACCTCCCAACCATGTGCCAATGGCAAATCATGCCAGCCACACCGACCGCGTCAAAGCATGCCAAACCATGCTAGCCGCACCTCTGTGCCAATGGAAAATCATGCCTATTTTCATATGTAAACACTTCATGAATTCAATCAATAAATGTTCTTGATCTTACACAATGGATTAATTAGGCCGAGAAGGGGTGTGTGGGAAATCCACGCCAAAGCATGCCAACCATGCAAGGGCAACCAACGATAAGCTTATTTGCACATCAAGGATCTGTGCCAATGGCAAATCATGCCATTAGAAAGATTGAGACAAACAATACACCGGGAGGAACGAGCAAACTTGACAAGACAGAATCATGAATTGAGGATGGAAAATATGAGGTTGCAAAATAGGAAAGCAGATCAAGTTCAAGATCTAACCATGAAGAAAGGCAAAATCCGAATATAGAGCATGGCGCGTTATATTCCTCGGCCAAAATCTTCAAAATGACCAAGGAAACATGCAACTCTGAATGCCAATTCGCAAATCATTGAACAAGCGCAGCCACAAGAGAAGAAATGGAAAATCCGACCATGATAACCGCGAAGAAGAAAGGAACCAAAATAGAAATATTAATGAAGAATATGAGAGGCATGCGAATTGAAGAAAGAAACTAAGAGCGTCGCAATCAAAACTAAAAAGACGCACAAATGAACAAATCTTAAGAGAATCAATAAATGAGAGGATTGTTGTGCCAATGGCAAATCATGCCCACCTAAGTGCAATCTCCTGCCATCTTCGACCTATCTGACATGTCAAGGCCTATATGAGGTGTATGTTGCCATGATGCTATCTTGCAAAATTGGAGAAGCTAAAATGGTTTGAGGGTCTACATTTAATCATTTACAAGCCACATTCCTATACATAAGGCCTCAAACAAAGGGTTGTCGCAATAAGATGGAGAACCACCATATCTCATCCTCTCATTTGTGCCTTCAACTTGTTATACATTCAAATTTTTAGTCAAAAATACAATCACGGCTATCAAAATATATTGCGAAGAAAGGCTTATCCAAATGCAACAATCAACGTTTGCCCTTCAATGACCCAAGAAAGGAACTACTATAACCGCCCAGCAATAATAAGAGCAAAAACTTATGGTGGGCCTGGAGGCCGTAGTATGGGAACTTAGGATGCCTCACTGCCAAATGCTAGTGTGGAAAAGATGCGGGAGGCTATACTCGTGATGGAAGAAGTACCGGCGACCTTGGGCACGCGAGGATGGAACCACCACCCCGAAAGCGACGAAGTCATGAGTTTTGTTCTTACCATCGCTTCCATGGACATCAAACAAACGACTGAAGAAACTTAAAGAGAATTATTCTCAGGATGATTTATCAAGGGAAGCCCACTTTCTAAAAGGAGAAGAAAAAGGCCAGACATTACCACCACCACCAAATGCACTAACGATTGTCGGCGAAAGGAAAGGAAACATTTGTGATAGAAATCGGACGAAAGCCAAAATTTGAATTGCAACTCTATCGTCCACTCTTATCGACAATCAAGATTTTCATGACAACGTGCTTAGTAGAGTCTTTGCGAGAGATGCTATTTTATTACGCGTGGAATCTCCATACAATGCGCTGATTGGGAGGCCATGGCTTCATGAAATCTTGGGAGTCGCGTCGACGTATCATCAATGTATTAAATTCCCACATCCAAATGGCATTGGTATTATACGGGGAGATTGGAAGGAGTCGCACAATGTCATGAAGTAGATGTAGAAAGTCATGAAGAAAGGAATGCCAAAAGAAAAGGTTGGAAACAACATGTGAGAGATGAGCAGAGAAGGAAAATTGATGGTGGATGCCATAGAAGTAAGGATCGAACATACCTCGAAAGCATGCCAACCATGCTAGCATGAAAATATAAAGGCGGCTTGCGACCTTGTCGCAACAAAAAAAAAAAAAAAAAGTGAAGACCACCAAAAGCATAAGGCGATATTGTCGCAACGATACATTTTAATAACAATGATGACAAATAAGATCTTTCATCCGAAGATAAATAACAGAGCAAGTATGGGAATGGGAAAGTGAAATATTGTTATTCATATACGATGAAAGAGTTATACATCAATAATGTTAGCCAATTATATCACAAGGAAGAACTACCAAGAAATACACTTATTTCTTTGGCGATTCTTCTTCTTATGCCTCATCGCTTTAATTTTCTTCCGGCCACCATAAAACATCTCGAGCATGCCTTTTCAGGAGACAGGATATGAATGCGAGAGGGATATTTTGATCCTTACAAACATACTCCATGCCTCCATTGCGAAAACGAATGACATCATTGTTAAAATTCTCCACGTCGTTAGAAATTGTTTCCAATTAATAATTTACAAGCAATATTGAAGGCAAATCATTTCTAAAAGACGCCTACTTAAAGAGTTGTTGAGGTGAGCGACCATAGGATCGGAAATGTATGGAGAAGGATAGCCTCATCGGAGAGATTATATACATCTGTGGCAAAACCATGCTCCCATTCCTTGAAACAATGCGAGAAGATCTTGGATAATTGATCCATGCCGCACCTGCTTGGACCTTTACTTCTTAGATAAGAGGCGGAGGATTTACCCACCCTTATTTTTAGTCCGGAAAATGAGAAGAAAGGAAGTGATTCTTACTTCACTCGCCGAAGCAATGTCGAGTATCCTCCGACAAAAGGATGATATCCTGCGAGATTCCTGCCAACCATGCTCCACAATAGCCGCACCTCTCAAAGCCAATGGCAAATCATGCCCAAACTAAAAGATGAAAAGGAGGGGAAAAGAAAACTATATATAGGGGAAAAGAGCGAGAAAAACGAGGTCATTTAATGCGAAGAGACATGAACGGTCAAGAAAAAGTGGTTGAAGAGAGACGTGTCAAGAGAAGACATTAATAATCAAAACCCGTGTAAAAGTACCATTTTAAAGATAAGCGCACCAATCTGGTACCAGAAATATGCAAATCATATATATCTCAAAGAAGCCCAAGTGCGTACTTTTCAAGTATGCATGCTCTTCAAGCAATATTCAAGGAATGCTAGCCGCACCTCAATAAACGACGGTGCCAATGGCAAATCATGCCACCACATGGAACTTAAGAAGTGTCGCCATGCAAACGCTACCTCGCTATGGCCTCATGTTAGGCAAACCATGTAATTCTATTTTCATATGTAAACACTTCATGAATTCCTAAATGTTCACTTACGCAAAATCGGCTATCAAAACGAATGCTAGCGTGCAACAATCAACGCAAAACGCACCTTGCCCTTCAATCCCGGGAGCAAATCCTGGCCGTCTAAGGTTACCAAACGACGTTTTCCCCAAAACCCTTGGCCCCACATGCCAAGCCAAAACCGCACCTAGCCCAAGCTAGTCACGCCATGCGCCTATGGCAAACCCTTGGCCCCACATGCCAAGCCAAAACCGTACCTAGCCCAAGCTAGCCACGCCATGCGCCTATGGCAAACCCTTGGCCCCACATGCCCAAAACCAAAACCGCACCTAGCCAAAGCTAGCCACGCCCAAGCTAGTCAGACGAACCCTTGGCCCCCATGCCAAGCAAACCCCACGCCAAAGCCAAACCAAACCTAGCCAAGCTAGCCGCGCCATGCCAAACGCACTTTTCCTTGGCCCTAGCCATGCTAATCATATCATGCCAAGCCAAACGCCCTTGCCTTGGCCCTAGCCACGCCATACGCCCATGGCGAACCCTTGGCCCCACATGCCAAGCCAAACCAAACCTAGCCAAGCTAGCCGCGCCATGCCAAACGCACTTTGCCTTGGCCCTAGCCATGCTAGTCACATCATGCCAAGCCAAACGCCCTTTCCTTGGCCATATCCACGCCATACGCCCATGGAGAACCCTTGGCCCCACATGCCAAGCCAAACCAAACCTATCCAAGCTAGCCGCGCCATGCCAAACGCACTTTGCCTTGGCCCTATCCGTGCTAGTCACATCATGCCAAGCCAAACGCCCTTGCCTTGGCCCTAGCCACGCCATGCGCCCATGGCAAACCCTTGGCCATACATGCCAAGCCAAAATCGCACGTAGCCAAAGCTAGCCACGCCCAAGGCGAACCCTTGGC
This sequence comes from Papaver armeniacum, assembly GCA_023531295.1. Taxonomy (NCBI): domain Eukaryota; kingdom Viridiplantae; phylum Streptophyta; class Magnoliopsida; order Ranunculales; family Papaveraceae; genus Papaver; species Papaver armeniacum. The sequence goes on along the minus strand of JAJJWW010001929.1, from coordinate 100,970 downwards.
CCCACATGCCAAGCCTAACCACATCCTAGCCGCGCCACCCTGTTGGCCTTCCCTACGCGGCCACCAAAACGAAGGCGTGCAACAATCAACGGTTGCCCTTCAAACCCAGGAGCAAATCCTAGCCATCCAATGTTGCCAGACGACACATGGTAACCTTTGGCCTGAAAACCTAAGTTTGGCCATGCCAAACCTTGCCATACCAACGGCATGCCAACCTAGCCGCGCCACCACGTTGGCCCTCACTACGCGGCTACCAAAACAAAGGCGTGCAACAATCAACGGTTGCCCTTCAATCCCAGGAGCAAATCCTAGCCATCCAAGGTTACCAGACGACACATGGTAACCTTTGGCCCGAAAACCTAAGTTTGGCCACGCCAAACCTTGCCATGCCAACGGCATGCCAACCTAGTCGCGCCACCACGTTAGCCCTCACTACCCGACTACCAAAACGAAGGCGTGCAACAATCAACGGTTTCCCCTCCTCTCAAGATGCAAAATCTCGACCGTCGAAGGTCACCAGGCTGGCAAGTTTCCCGAGCTTGACTCGCCAAGCCACAACAACGTGCTACATGTTTTCCAAAACATTCGAGACATCAACACAAACTGGGGGATCCTCTTTGGGTATTGGTTTGGCGATTTACAGCGTGCGGCGTACACTACGTGGTAGGCCTCGGAATGTGTATATTTTATGGCCTACGGTGATAACCGCAAGTGCACGGCGTCTATCGGAGACGCGGCAAGTACGGGTCGATCCACGGAGACTTGTGGTGCTCTTGTATGATCTAAGGCTTGCTCTAGACTGAGTTTCAAGTGGTGGTAATGTAACACAGTGGGTTTGTGCCGATACGGCTGAATTGTAGTGAAATGAACCTAAACTAAGGTATAGACAGTGACAAAAAGGGCTTGCTAGGTCTTCAAATCCACCTCTGAATTCCTACTATGTGCTCAACTAGTTGAGTGTCTTGTTCCTATGCCGTAAGTATAAAGTGTCAATTTTTACCACCTATTTAGGGAGTTTCTCCTAGTGATAACTCAAATAACAGCTAAGGCACTAATCCTAAGTACTAGTTGTCTAATTAAGCACAACTAGTCAGGGGAATTAGTATTAAAAATAGAAGCAAGAGCTGAAACACCCTCAACTCTGCATTAACCTAACTACGATTGCATCCATGGCATTGGCATGCACTTTGTGAGAGAAAAGGGTTGAGGTGTTAAAATTGAAGCTATCTTGTCAATTAAGCACTCAAGAACAACTTAACACAGTTAAACACAATTGGGAATTAGGGTTTCATTGAAACCCCAACAAACTAAATTAAAACATTAAAACTGCAAATAAAAGCAATTAAATCTACAAGGATACATCAAGCTAACCTGTGCATGCCCAAAAAACAGACTTCTATCCCTTCTATTTATACATGCAAAGGAACCCCAAATACCAAACCCTAATTTATTTAAAAACAGAAAATTAAAATAGAAATTCTCTCACCCACGTCTTTGAATCGCCTCTTCTCTTGTCAAATCATCTCAGACTCGACCATGCTTGGGTTGTTATGGAAAAACCCTAATTCTAACCGCCTTAACCCTAGCTTCTAGGGTTGGAGAAGCTAAAGGTGGAGACAAAGCGAACTAGGGCATGTAGATGGCTGCAGGAGCTACCGGTGGAGTTGTTGGTGATGATAGGAGATGGAGTGGTGGTGGTGGCGATCTCTGCAACAGGTATGGAAGGTGAAGGAGAAGGGATGGGTTCTGCAGGTGCGGTAGAGGAAGAAAGAGAAAGATGGAAGGGAAATGGGTATGGCTCGAGAGGGTATAGGGTTATGCAATTTTGGTGTGAGGCGGGTGCAGCGACGGACGATGAGGAGGTCTCAAATGAGCGTTGGATGAAGCGGCTACGATCTGAACGGATGAGAGAAGGCTCGGAGTAAACTGGTGTTGAGCGGGAGCATCAAACGCTGATGTGCAAGGCGGAGCGACCATTGGATGTAGCTGAGGGAGATCTCAATGGTTCAGAGTGAGCGGGCTCGGATCCGGGTCGCGGGTCTTGGATAGCTTAGGCCCATGTCTTGTAGATTAGTTGCTACTTGTTGGGTTGCAACTGTTGCGCGCGCGGGCTTTGGCTTTCGCTCCATAGACGCTTGTCTCCAATTCTTTGCTCTTTCGGCTCCTCGGTTTCTCGGGACTTTATTTAGTACCTAAAAATACAAAATTAATTAATACAAATATTTATTCTTGAAAACAAAGAAAACACAGAATGGGATAATATCTGATTTCTAAGCGCAAAAGATGAGTAAAATGCCAATAAAAAGGTGTATAAATATGCACTATTTGGCACTCATCAAATACCCCCAAACCTGAATTTTACTTGTCCTCAAGTGAAACAGAAATTAAGAAATCCTAACTATACCACCGTCGTAGGTCTCTCGAATGCATTTAGCATATGCACTAAGCCTTTAAACCCCTAGGTGTCCCTAGTGGACGAGTTGTAGTCTCGTGAGGGTTTACCAGAGGTGTACCCACAAAACCTTCTCCAACTTCGAGTGTAAAAGAGTCTCAAGCATCCTAGAAGCTATGAGGACATAGAGTTTCTGCATGCTAGTAACAGAAGTTAGAACTATCGAAGAACGCATTCTCATCCTTAAGTGCTAAGCGAGAAGTAACCATACCATATGAAAGAATTCGGATTCGATTGTGATCATAAGTCTCAACTTCTGCCTCACCATTAGGGTTTTATGATAATTGCACTCAAAAAGATCGCTTTTTTAGTCTCTCATGTGTGCAGGAAGGAATAAAGAGAGAAATCCCGCACACGTTGTAGGTAAGAAGGATAACCTTCCGAAATAAAATCTGGAGACTCCACAGAGGTGTGGACAAAAAGAATCTTTTCTGATGATCTCTAAGAAAGGAAATCAACCATTAGCAAGGGGTGGGAGTACTCACTCACTTCTCACCCGATCGGCAATTAATATCACTCTCTCATAAGAACCATAGAAACGTCTTCAATCTTCGGTCTTCAACTGTTGATGACGAACTTCTGAACTTTACAAAAACTTGATTTTTTTTTTTTTTTTTTTTTTTTTTTGGTTACAATAAAACGATAAACTCAATTTTTCACAAACTTCATTAATTCTCATCCTATTTTCTTTTCTTTGTTTTGTTGCATATAAACCTTGGACTATCTCAACTTTTCTTTCAATATTCTGATGCTGCTCCGTTTGTTGACGATGATGTGTTTCTATGGGTCTTGCTGATTGAGAGAGAGAGTGATGCTAACTGCAAATCGATATTTAGAAGGAGTTTTCATCTCTAGACGTCACCCTCATGATTGACAAAAACTAGCACTCAAGAGATCAAAAGTAGTGCTGAAAGTGGTGCGAAGTTGGGTAGCTCACCATTCCTACCCGGAATTGATGTACGGTGACACACACTCTAACAACTTTTCTAGAAAGTTGCAAAAAAATTGAAGGTTGGTGCCTCACTTGATGTAAAATGGGTAGTCTCCACTATGGGTGATCACAATTCTACTACCGAATATCTAAACAGCACCTAATTTGCCCTCCGGTATGGTTAAATCCAACTTTAACGCTCTAATCAACTAAGAAACCCGATTGTGTTCTCCTAAGACTTCTAATTTCTCGTTATTTCGGTCGATTCTCTATGTAAACATAGCTAGAAGCATGCTAGTGACTCTAAAATCTCTAAAAGTTGGAGGTTTTTACAAAAAGAGTTTTTGATTTTTTTTTTTTTTTTTTTGAAAATGAAAGATTAAAAAGACTAAAATTAAAAAGACTAAAAACTCTATATGCAAATGCACCCCAAAACCTAAATCAAACATTGTCCTCAATGTGTCAACAGATAGGAAAAAATTAAACAGTCACATACCATGAGAACTATGCTGAAAAGAGAAAAGGGAAGAGATTACCAGATGTCGGTGGGAGAAAGGTTGGAGCTTCATTAATCAAGGCTAAAATCCAACATTATCAGTGGAGATCATATCGGATTAGCACAATAAATGCGCAAGAAGACTCAACCGATGCAAGAAAGAAAAATTTAACAAGTCCTACTGGATTATATACAATGAAAATTTACCATACACTAACAATCTAAAGAGTTGAGGATCAACCCAATAGAAAATATGTACACACATTAACAGCCTTACACAAATATAATATGAGAGTGCAAGTAAGACTGCAGATGTGAAGGAGTTTCCCCCAAACCTAAACTTGTGAACAGGTGTGTTTGTGAGAACAAAATCTTGTAATTTTAAAGGTACATCATGCAAAAGGTCTAACTCGAAATGAGTTTTGCTAATTACAGCAAACATACACATTCCAACTGTGGCTCCTTAAGAGTGTTATACTTTGATGCAAAATAGTCCAAGAGGACTTGGGAAGCACAAAGCTCTAGGCCTAAGTTAGGCATTTTTAGAAAAGTTGGTTTTGCAATTTTGTGACAAACTACACCTAGGTTGGGTGAAGGAGTTTCAATTTGTGACTCAAGAGAGAGGTTAGGTACATCCAAGTTATTTTCATGTATAAAATCATTTGCACCATCACACACTTTCCTAAGATCAGAAGTGGGTAAATCATGTTCATTTTCACAGGATAATTCATCAATTTCCATGTCAAATTCATCGAGGAAGCAACATATTGTGACATGGGCAGGGGAATCAAACACAAAAATAATATTATGATCCAAAAGAACATTAGTGTCAACAGAAGATTCATCCTTTCTTAAGTCACAAACAAGTTGTTTAACATGCTCACATTCACTGAAGAATTTCACAAAACTAAGCTCATAGTTAAGATCACATGTATGAATGTTAGAAGAAGTATCATTCATAGGGTTCACGGAAGAGACGCCTAACGTCTCTCGAACCAAAAGATTCCATCATATTTTCAGCATGCACATGCTCTTCTAACATATCATATTCATCATCATCATCATCATAGAAATGCATTTCCTTATTAAAAATCATAGTATTTCTAGTCCCGTCATTTAAAATGGTTCATATGCAATATCAATTGCACGAGTAAGACTAGGCATACTATTTTCATTATGGGTGATAAACATTTCATTTTGAAAGTCCTCCCTTTCCTCATTTAGTGCATCACAGATTTGACTCAATTTGAGTTCTAAGCTCGCAACCCTTTGGTCAGTTGACTTTTGATTTTGCTCAAGGTTTTGAATCAATTCTAGAATTTCATTATGTGGTTCAATGAAAGGAGAGTTTTCAACAGTAGGAAATTCATAATCAATGCTATATGGTTTATCATGCAATACACTCCTAGCATTATTTTGTTCGATGAGTCTGAGATTTTCCTTCACAGATTGATAAGTACAAAATTGTTCAACCTCCCACTGTGGTGGATGATGTATGTGATCATAATGATTAGTGTATGTGAGATCTGGGCCCTGAGAAGGCTCATAAAATTCCCTAAAATCACTATGGTATGTGGGGAGTTCATATTGTGAAGCATGCCCGTAAGAAAGCTCTCTAAGGGATTTGTTTGTATCCCCAGTTGCAGACCAAAATCCTGACATGATTTAGTACTCAAATTGAACTCAAAGCCCAGTTGAAGTGGACTAAGTTTGGTTTTAGTGGGATTGGTTTGGTTTATTGGGTTTCATTTGGTTTGTTGGGTTTTGGGTTTGTTTGGTTTGGTTAGAAAGGGTTTCATTTGGTTTTTGTGGGAAGCCCAGTAGTTGTGTGCAATGCTTAATGGGTGTGGGCTGAAATCTTTGTGCACAGCCCAGCAGATGGGGGCTTAGTCTATTGCACAATCTGTGGAACTATGGGCTCGATTATAAGCGACCCGGTGCACGGTGAAATTGCACAGCCCGGATGATGTGATGTGGGCCTAGTTTTTGCTTTGCACACCCGGCTATATGTGGGCTTAGCTGTTTAGGGTTCAAATTTGTATGTGGTTTGGTTTATGTGGGTTGGCAGCCCGGTTGTTGCAACTGGACAAGTTGGCCAGTTTACACCCCACTGTGTGGGTTTCACTCATGCAGCCTTGGTTGTGTGCAGCTCAATGATTGCACAGCTTTGGTCAAGAATAGGTGCACATATTGTGCAAGTCGGGCAATGCACAATGCAAAGACAAGTTTTTGCAAACTCACATCAAAAAATGACAAAGACAGACAGTAGTTCAAAGGCACGAGCAATGCAAACTCTCTCAAAAGAAATGACACAAAGACAAGGGGTTCAACGGGTTAGCTTCCACAGTGGTAGCTCAAAGGTATGCTCGAGGCTCAACAGGCTTCTGGGGCTGGAGCTCGGGCGATTGAAGGTTAAGGGCTACAGAGCCGGCGAGCTTGTTATGAAAGCAGATGCATACAAAGCAGAGCATAAGGGTTTAATTGTGACAAAGCCAGCGCTCAAAGATGCACAAGGTTTTCACGGGGTAAGCGCAGATTACACTAACCCACGTGCTTCAAACTTACAACATTTACTCAAGTGTTATAGAATGGTCACAAAGTCCGAGAGGTGGAGCAATATGCCGCAAGGTCTCTAGCCTATCATGCAAAGCGGAAGCTCCACACTTGCCGCCTGGGGGCTAGCAAGGTGGAGATGGTTCACAAGGCTCACAGGGCTCACGATTCACAAGTGCGGTTTAGTGCAATGTAATAATATTCTCGGCTAGCACAAATTCAACAACAAATGAAAATAGCTTTTATACACGTGTCAAAGCATTCACGAGATGCAAAAGAGCATGCTCAGGGTTGATAAAAGTTTGGCTTAAACTTGCAGCTTCAGGGATGGATTTGAACACATGGGTTGCAGGGCATACGTGGCATACAGGGGAAGTTTAGGCTTACCTCAAGAACTGGGCTTTCCGTTGGGTTGGCTCAGCTTTGCCACTTGCACTGCTAGCTCAAAAGAGAATTCTCGCTTCTCAAAAATTACACAGTTTAAAGCAATGGAGCAAAGATTTTGCGGTATGAGAAGCATCTAAGTTCTGAGATGCAAATGTGCACTAAGAGATGCAGATGTTACGGGGCTAGTGAGTATGGCGGCTAAATTACGAGATGCGAGATGTGCACTAAGAGATGCAAGGTAAAGATGCGAAATGGAGAACTTAACTCAAATGTAATGATAAAAATGCAAAGTGGATGATGCAATGCAACAAAAGAAAACTAAATGCAATGGTAAAACAAGCTAAGTTGCACTAATTAAAGAGCTAAAAGAAATAACACAAGGTGAATATGTACAAGGTGGGAAGCAAGAAAGAAAAGCCGAAGAACAACAGGCACACGCTGCCCCGGCAACGGCGCCAAAAACTTGGTAGGCCTCGGAATGTGTATATTTTATGGCCTACGGTGATAACCGCAAGTGCACGGCGTCTATCGGAGACGCGGCAAGCACGGGGTTGATCCACGAGACTTGTGGTGCTCTTGTATGATCTAAGGCTTGCTCTAGACTGAGTTTCAAGTGGTGGTAATGTAACACAGTGGGTTTGTGCCGATACGGATGAATTGTAGTGAAATGAACCTAAACTAAGGTATAGACAGTGACAAAAAGGGCTTGCTAGGTCTTCAAATCCACCTCTGAATTCCTACTATGTGCTCAACTAGTTGAGTGTCTTGTTCCTATTCCAGGTAAGTATAAAGTGTCAATTTTTACCACCTATTTAGGGAGTTTCTCCTAGTGATAACTCAAATAACAAACTAAGGCACTAATCCTAAGTACTAGTTGTCTAATTAAGCACAACTAGTCGGGGAATTAGTATTAAAAATAGAAGCAAGAGCTGAAACACCCTCAACTCAAGATTAACCTAACTACAAAGTGCATCCATGGCATTGGCATGCACTTTGTGAGAGAAAAGGGTTGAGGTGTTAAAATTGAAGCTATCTTGTCAATTAAGCACTCAAGAACAACTTAACACAGCTTAAACACAATTGGGAATTAGGGTTTCATTGAAACCCCAACAAACTAAATTAAAACATTAAAACCGCAAATAACAAAGAATTAAATCTACAAGGATACATCACAACCTGTGCATGCCCAAAAACAGCTTCTATCCCTTCTATTTATACATGCAAAGGAACCCCAAATACCAAACCCTAATTTATTTAAAAACAGAAAATTAAAATAGAAATTCTCTCACCCACGTCTTTGAATCGCCTCTTCTCTTGTCAAATCATCTCAGACTCGACCATGCTTGGGTTGTTATGGAAAAACCCTAATTCTAATCGCCTTAACCCTAGCTTCTAGGGTTGGAGAAGCTAAAGGTGGAGACAAGTGCGAACTAGGGCATGTAGATGGTCAGAGCTACCGGTGGAGTTGTTGGTGATGATAGGAGATGTAGTGGTGGTGGTGGCGATCTCTGCAACAGGTATGGAAGGTGAAGGAGAAGGGATGGGTTCTGCAGGTGCGGTAGAGGAAGAAAGAGAAAGATGGAAGGGAAATGGGTATGGCTCGAGAGGGTATAGGGTTATGCAATTTTGGTGTGAGGCGGGTGCAGCGACGGACGATGAGGAGGTCTCAGCGAGCGTTGGATGAAGCGGCTACGATCTGAACGGCTGAGAGAAGGCTCGGAGTAAACTGGTGTTGAGCGTGAGCATCAAACGCTGATGTGCAAGGCGGAGCGACCATTGGATGTAGCTGAGGGAGATCTCAATGGCTCAGAGTGAGCGGGCTCGGATCCGGGTCGCGGGTCTTGGATAGCTTAGGCCCATGTCTTGTAGATTAGTTGCTACTTGTTGGGTTGCATCAAGCATTGCGCCGCGTGAGCTTTGGCTTTACTGCTCCATAGACGCTTGTCTCCAATTCTTTGCTCTTTCGGCTCCTCAGTTTCTCCGGACTTTATTTAGTACCTAAAAATACAAAATTAATTAATACAAATATTTATTCTTGAAAACAAAGAAAACACAGAATCTGGGATAATATCTGATTTCTAAGCGCAAAAGATGAGTAAAATGCCAATAAAAAGGTGTATAAATATGCACTATTTGGCACTCATCACTACGCCCGTCATAAGGAAGTGTCATAAGGGTGAGGCGGTTAGTAAATACGGGAAGTTATGTGTGAAACGTTCATGGGACATAAAGCACATGCATTAACAACTTTATGGGACATCAATTCCATAACGTTAGCAGTTTCATGAAAACAAGTTTCATGCGTTAACCACTTTATGGAACATCAATTCCATGCATACGGTTACCACCTCCTCCCATTTACTCCCCCACTCCTTAATGAGACCAGGGTACGTTTTTACTCCGACTTGTATAAATAGGTTTTACCTATTTCCATTGGACAACAAGTTCATACGGGAGATACAACACTCAGAAATACTTACTTGTTATCTTACCTTGGGAGCTCTCTCACTTTTATGATAACAATTCGTAGTAACCCAACTACTCTTCCAGAATCAACTATTCTGGTCTCACCACTTTCCTTGCTTCCCTCCTCAAAACCAACCCATTCTCCTCCACTTTGTGACCGAAGCAAGTCTGGAACGGCCATTTATTGGTTTAGGCCGGACTTGTACAGATTGATCTCTCGAATCTAAAGTACTCCCTTGCAGTACATTGTTTAGGGTTTAAATTGTTTCTCACCTGCACACCCGCAAATACCGAAATCAGCAGAAACCATTTTCACCTACAAACAAGTTGTAAAGGTTGTCGTTCACTCGGACTTTGTTTAAATTGATTTTAGGATTAAATAAATGAAAATAAATAAAAATAAAAAATATATACACAAAATAGTAGCAAGATGGATAGGTACTGGGATTCTAGATTTCACTGCCTTTCATATACATGGGTTTTAGAAATTAATCCTTGACATTTATAGCTCCAAACACAAGAAATATTAACTCTATTCTTTGCCAAAGTAGATTTCATAAAACATTAGTTGTAAGTTGTGAGTATGACGCATCAAAAGTAATTAAAACTAAGCATGCGACATCAAACAAAATAACAAATAATTAATAGAAATCATAATTCATTAAAAATCAGTGCAAATAGTAATTAAGGAATTAATTAAATTTACCACATAATGAAATTCAGCTTCATCCGTCGTCCCAGAGATTAGTTCTAGCTCATCATGGTGAAAACACGCTCAAAGGAATTTTTCATTGCTCAAAAAGGTGTTCGCAAGGAGAAAAGGTACAAAGCAGTGTGTTTGTAACAGTTATAATCTTTATAGAACCCACTGTTACAGAGAAATACTTAACAGACTGTTGCGAATCCGAAATAGTTGTTACAAAAACTGTTACAAAGATATTGAATTTGAAACTATAGGTAACGGTTTCTGCATGATCGCTTTTAACTCTTTGTTATGTGTTCTTCTTCTTCTCCAATGCAGCAGCAGAGAGACAAGCTCTGCAACTCCCGATTCTCTGCTCTTTTCTAGCCCCTAACACTCCATACCCTTATCTGTGACTCCACCAGCCTATATATACCCACACAGGCCTTCGAATATCACCCCATTACTCCAAATCATCTCTTCATAACTCGGGTTGTAAAGAAAAATATTCTCGGAATATTTTCTTTCCCTTCTTTCCTTCCCATGCGTTAAAATGCTGCAGACACTCTCTAAACATGCTGGTACACGCATATGATTGAGTCAACAGGCTGTAGAAACACGCAAACTTTACAAATATCACCACAGAGTCCGAGTTTCTCTCCTGCACGTGAATGCCCTATTTTGTCGAGATTGATATGAAACCTTCACACACGTCTTCTGCATCATCTAGACCCTCTAAAATATAGCACAGAATCCAAAGAGTATAATTCCTCTCAAACATCTCCACGTATTTTCCAATAGAAGCCGATAATATATCTCCTTCTCTGTTTTGGTTGAACCGAACAAAATCTCCCGGTATCTTTGAAATCACAGCTCATACCAACCCTGTTTAGTCGAAACAGGGTATATCCAATCCAAAGAACCCATTGAATCCGGCCAAAGCTCCATCAAAATCTTGCCTGAAATACCCGTGAAAAGTTCACACCTCTGTTTCCTTCTAACTCGAGTTTCAGCAAAATTCAATCGACAAAATCAATCCTACTATCCCTGTTATGCTCTAACAGATGGTTACCAGCAGTTTCAGCCATTGAGTCTCCTCGGAAGAGTACCAAAACTCAAACCCTAATTATGTTCTTCCCTTGTCAAGACTTCCCGCCAAAACAATTAATTCAAACTGAGAAGAAGATGGTCTCCCCTTAACCAGTGATGGGGTGCAAAGAGTAAAGAAGGTGACCCTTAGTAAATGAGGTGCCCCTTATCCAAAGCAGGGGTCCGGTTAGAAAATGTCCTCCGGGGGTGCCTTTATCAACTTTTCGAGCCGAATTTCCCAAAAATATTTATTGCTCAAAAATACCTACAAACACACAAAACACCAAAATTAGTACAAAATCGAGTGCCAACAATATATAGTATTGCGATCAAATTAGACACAAAAATATGTCTATCATTAACATCTTGACCAGCGTTTTGAATAATCTGATGATTGGAAATTGCCGTCTGTTTATGGGTGAAAACTATTCCTGCCGGATTTGGTAATTTGGGGTGTGTGGATGAGGAATGAATCTAAACCCTAAATAAATGCACTTTGCGCGGTGAGTGCTTGTAGATTCTAAATCAATCTGCAAGTCCCGCCTAAACCAAGAAATGGTTGTTCCGGACTTGTTTCGGTCACAAAGTGAAGGAGATGGGGTTGATCTTAGGGAGGGAAGCGAAGAAGGTGTTGAGATTGTGAAGGTGTTGGCTTGCTTATGACTTGTAACGAAAGGTGAGCAGGCTTACGATTGATGCAAGCAGTGCTCTGGGGTGTTTGAATACGTTTTGTATTAACACTTGGTTTAAATCTCGTCCGGACTTGTGTTGTTTTTCTCCCGTGTTGAAAATAGGGAGGAGAACCTATTTATACAAGTCATTTGAGCCTTATTCACGTCTCTCGTGGGAAGTGGAGGAAGTGGAGTGATGGAGTAGTGGAGGTGTGTCTTTGGTGTTACACGACCAGTCTTGCCCACTTCTCCCGTCATCTCTAACCGTCCATGACTTCGACACGTTCTTGTGATGGCGCGTTGCACGCCGCACGCCGTAAACCGCCAGACCAATACCCCGCATGTATCCCCGATTTGTGACATGATTGATGTCTCGAGTGTGTGGATCGTGGGATCCACAAAAGGTAGCATGTAATGCTAAATTGAATAACTGCGTTATTCGGGAAGTTGATACTTGTGAAGTATCATGTGTATTTTATGCAGTGCACGCATCCTGGTGTGGTAAAGCGACGGGTGGTGATCACCATGACGCCTCATTGACCAATTAACTCCCGACCGTGGTTGTATAACCAAGCCGGTGAAGCCGGGACGGACGAGATGATCTTTGAGACACTCATCTGCGACCGTTGATGGAATCAGGGTTTTGAAGAGGTGCACAGGCATCACTCTTCAGCTTGGTCAAAACCAAGCATGGGAAGTGTTTTGGAAAGGACTGGCCGGGCATGCGTGTAAACAACATGCCGGTGTACACGTCCGTACCTCTCTGTCCCATAAAGGCGCGATCTAGGCCACTCGATTTGACCGGCAAAGAGGGGTGGTTGAGATCAGTTTGCGGCAGAAATCCATTGCCGCAAAGGAATTGGAAACCGCGTGACATGCCTAGTTTGGACGTGCGTTCCAAGACGACCAATCTTGGTCGGTCTTGGTCTATCAGTCTGGCTTGTAGGTGGTAGGCTGATGTTCACGCCTATACCTGACTATCCCATGAAAACGTGATCTAAGCCACTCAAATCGTCCGGTGAAGTTGAGTGGTCGAGATCGATTTGCAATTTGGGAAGTGTAACCACGCAAGTTTGGACGCGCGTTTTGGGATAGCCAGGCATGATATGCCTTGGGCGATCAGGTGAGGGGATAGACGGGCCCACGGTGGTCATGCTGGTATGACCGGACCTGGTTAATCTAATCTGGGACCCTCCATTCGTGCCGGAGAAGATGGATGCTCGTGATGCTCGAAACCCTAATTTTGGCTTTCACGGCCATGTAACCATGCTCCGTTTGGGCGCACGAATTGGGACGACCAACCTTGGTTGGTCCTGACCGATTGGTCAAGTATGTAGGCGGGCCCACGGTGATTGTGTTGACATGCTCTGGGCCCTTTGAATCTACATATACACCCTCCATCTATACCTGCGAAGATGGATGGTTGAGAATGTTTTGCGACACATGTAATGTGCCGCAGACCCTAATTTAGGGTTTTCCGCCCATACTGCTCTGTTTTGGACGTTTTGGCAAGCTAGGACAATTCTGGAGGCCGACCATGCGGGGTCCGCGTTGGTTCGGCAGTGAATATTCCATACCTACTTGGGGGTTATGGAATCGATCTGGGCCATCCAATCATGCTGGTGAAGTTGGATGAACGAGATCATATCCATACTGATACGGTAAGTCCGGATGCTCAATCGGGCTAATATAACACACCGAGAGTTCTCAATCGGGCTAGTATAACACACCGAGAGTTGCAACCTGTACGGGTATTTCGTACATGCTTTCATTATAATGCTTGGAGGTTCGTGTTGCTCTGCTGAGAGCAACATTCAGTCGTCATGCCGCACTGATAATGAGTACAGGAAATACAAGGCTGCTCACGCATTAATTAATAATGTTATAAATTCACAGGGTATATGGGATTGTTGCTACATGCTCCAACCTGGATGAATTTCATGTATTCACAGAATGGGATTGTTGCCACATGCTCCATTCTAGGTGAATTAGTAAAGTGAAGGAGTATCCAACACTTATTAATGGCTTTATCTTTTACAAGATGTCAGCGCATGATTTTCTGGTTTTTTACAATTTTAACCTTAAATGAAAATCCACCATCAACATTAAGTCCCCCGCCTAGCACATAATGGTTACACTATTGTGGGGTAGGCATGAGATGGTGACATATACAAACGTAAGAAGACAAGATAAAGGAAGTCTACCTGGAGGGATTCTGGCCGTGGGCAATCCTCCATACGTGCGCGATCTCAAGCCTTGATGGACCGGCTTCCTTCCTTAGGGTGTTTGAATTAAAAGAGGAATCCAAACAAAAGAGGAATCCTTGTTCTATTGGGATTATTCTAATTTTTGTCTATAAAAGAGACCAACCCCTTCTCTTTTTCTCACGAATTTTTTTTTTGTTGTTGAGCATCTCCCGTCCGTGACCAACGCCGCCGCTCCTGCTGACGCTGCCGCCATTGCTGCTGCCGGAGTTGCCACCGTCAGACGTGCGCCGCCGTCTGTCCGTCCAAGGTAGGTTTCACTTTTTTTTTTTTTTTTTTTTTTTAGGAAAAACCCTAATTTCTTAGGTAAAAATCTTTTGATAGATGCATCATGCTTAGCTTTCTCATCAAGATTGATAGTAAAAATCACCCATTTTTGCTAGGATGGTTTAGTTCCGCAAGTCCGTGAATACGTCGTTTTTTGCTTCTTCTTCCGTTGTTGCATGCAAAACTAGCTTCTTAGGTTGTAGCTTGGAGAGAAATTTGGTTTTAATTTCATGAACACAATTCTTATGAAAAAACCGTGTTATAATACGTGTATGCGGTCCCACCATGTGCGGTTGATCCGAATCGTGGGTCCCACCCACACATGCTTGACTGAAAGTCGATCTCATACTAGCCTTGTGCCCGGATATGAAGCTTGAGTAATACCAGACTTGAAACCAATATCGGACTTGAAACCAATACCAGATTTGAAACCAATACCGGACTTGAAATTTGTACCGGACTTGAAACTTGAGCCTGTGCTTGGAACTTATACCGGACTTGAAATTTGAGCCGGTGCTTGGAACTTATACCGGACTTGAAACTTGAGCCGGTGCTTGGACCCAATCCCAGTCTTGTGTATTCCAACGTGAATGCAGTTCGCATTCGTTTTTTTTTTTTTTTAATGCAAGTACTGACTCTTGTATTTATTGTAGAATGAAGAAAAGAACTCCTGTCGATATGTCTTCTGGAGATAATGCTGGTGCCAAGTCGGGAAGTGTTGACAACTTCAAAGATATGCCGAACATTGCTGATGAGTTGTTCACCTTGTCTTTTCCAAACATTAGGAAACATCCCTCTCACAGATAGTCCCGCTTCCGATTTAGAAAATATAGAAGCTGATCCATCTTCTTCTTCGGCACTTGTGATGAGGTTCTGTCTTCAAAGAAATGAATATCCGCCATCTCCTATCGACTTCAAGACTTGTCATACTCCGCTGGCCTCTTATGAAGGATGGATGAGGCGCATGTTGAATAATAAGAAAATTAAAGCCAATTTGACCAAAGCGCAAATCCTCGATGCGGTCATGGCATATGCTACTCTTGAAATTAAGAAAGATGATGCAGGCTTGATTACTTTCATTTCTCGGTGGCGCCATTCTACTCATACAGCTATATCTAGATGGGGAGAGATGACTATTACTGTGGAAAGCGTAGCTGCGTTGATGAACCTGCCTGTTGCTGGGAATGTTTATTATGAGCTTTCTGACACGGAACAATGTGATCATGACACTATACTCCGAAAGGTGACAGAATTCGACGATCTGGACAAGGAGGAGAAAAAAGATACAAGATGCTTTTACACCTGGTGGGTATCGGAATGGTCTCCTGTAAACCCGAGCCGAATCAGAGTTGGAAAACGAGCTCGGTGTGATTGCATTCTGTCTTTGTGGTTATCCGAGATATATATGACGACGTTCGGAAAGAAAACCATAAGGGGTGTTCTCGTTAAGATTGCTATAAAGCTAGCAAAAAGGCGAAGTTCTTCCCTTAGGTGCCTTGTTCCTTGGATCATTGTATTCTCATCTGGACGCCTTAGCAATGGATATGCATGTTTCCAACGGGTACAAGAAGGTGGAGTCGTATGTCCACTTCGCTTTTCTTCGAGCATTCTTGTGGGAACATTTCAAAAGTTATGCTCCCGCTCCCGCAACTTCGCTCGTCAATTTGTATGGTGGCTCGAGGATACTCCGTTGGCGAGGAGGTGTCCTTAACCGGTGCGAAACTCGTGGATATCTTTGATAATGTGTCTTCTGTAACATTCCGTCCATGGGGGCCGATCCACCCTTCCATTGTTCAGCCAAAGACTTTCGCTATTGCTTCCGACGGTCCTAATGCTGCGTTGCGTACCGATGCCGAGACTATGAAATCTGGAGAACTTATTTACCTGCACAGCTGCATTCCAGGATATATCCCGTCTCTATTCAACGAAGCTCTTACTGTGAATCCGTATAACATCGACAGGGTTGCTCGTCAAATGGGATTTGACCAGGGTGTTCCCTTTATTCGTCCTTCGGAGGTTTCGAAAGAACTTCTCCCGGTTATCTTTGATGCTGACATATTCTTTGCGTCACAGAGTCTTCCCTTCTGGCCTATTGGGAGAAACTTAGTGGTAACCGACAAGTATAAGGAATTTTGGAGGAAGCAACTGTTGGCTTTCCAAGAATTCTCGGAGGATGTTGTGACAGATTCCCGTGGTGAGCCATCTTCTGACGTCCTGAAGGAGCATTTCCGGTAGAGGCCACTTCCAGCCAAACGGACCACAGCTGAGGATTGCAGTCCCCAAGCGGAGAGAGATCTAAGAGGCAGGCATGTGGTTCTGATCCTCAATTCCTCCAATATGCAGGTATTTAAATCTCTTTCTGTTGATTCCTTCATTTCTCCAGAGTAAATTCTTCTAAGAGTGATTCTTGCTTGAAATAAGGGAATTCCGAAAGAGAATGTCTTCACAAGGTTGGCGCGCATTCAGAATGAGAAGGCTGGTAATGTTGGCCTTCCTATTGAGAAGTCGGGCGGTACTGATCTTCATGCTGAGAAGTCTGGCGAAACCGCTCCTTTTTCAGATCATGACAGAGATGATGCAAGCTCGGTTGGACAAGGTGCCTCCCTAAGTGATCTTGTTGATGGGGCCGTGATGGAAATTAGCACCCAGAGCGAAGTAGATATCGGGAGGAATGTAAGAGAGGCAACATCCGTTATTGTTGAGGTGGCTCCCTTGAAGAATGTTCTGAGCAGTTTCCAATCGATAAAGGCCGTCGTGGCGACTTCTTCCAAAGACCTCCCGCAACCGACAAGGTTCCTGGTGAAGTATTGGTATGGCAACCTGGAGCTTTGTTCGATCCTCCGTTCATTGTTCCTTATCCAGGTCATGTGTTGGTTGGAGGATTCAGTGTGCCGGCTCAGTTCAAATAGTTGTACACGACGATATGGGAGAAACACGGCCACATTGCTACCACTACGAAGCTCATAAGTCGTCTTGCATTGGTCAACCGCGTTCAGGAGGCTTTATTTTCTATCCATGGGATGAGCGTCACAACTGGTCGAATGGTTTCTGAGGAGATGATTGAAGACTGGAAGTGCCATCGAGATGTGTTTGTGCAAAGATGACTTCAATGCTCCTTGGTTCCTCAAAGGGTTCTCCGAGATTCAGGAGCTCCGAAATTACAAGGTGAAGCCCCTTCTGCAGAATGTGTTACTCGCCAGGAAGAAGAGGTTGAAAAGTTGTCTGAGGAGTTGAAGCTGAAGCAGGCTGTACTTCACAGGATGAAAGTCGCTCTTGCCCAGAAGGACGAGTTGTTGCTGAAGGACTTTCCGTGAAGGATTCGTGCTATACACTTGTCTCTTCTTTTTCTTTTTGAGTGATAGTGAGGATTTCTTTTCATAATTTGACTTCCGGTTTTGAATTAATAGGTAATTGAATTGGTTTATTTTGAGATAGTTTTGTGAATAACTTTTCTGAAAGAGGTTATTTTAAATGGAATTTGCATCTTGGTCATGAATGATTGTACATGTCATATGAAATTGAAAATGTCGTGTAAAAAGGAGGTATGAAAAACATGCGTTTGATCACTGAGCCTCTTTCTCCATGTGCGGGATGCTAAGTCCCCAGTGAATTCTAAAACTATCTTTCTTGTAAAATTGCTGAATAGAACTTACTTTCTTTTGAAGTCTCACTTGTATCAAACCGAAGTAGCCTCTCCAAGGAAGTCGTCCGCATTAATTTTTTAGAGAATGAGAGATATCCCTCTGAACCAAGTTTCTCCTGAACAATGCGCTTCAAAGCGTTGCACTCACTGGTAGGGTGGTTAAGGAACCGGTGGAAATGACAGTACCTCGGGTCCATTACTTCTTGGTCAGTGGGTGGACGCCATACCGGAGGTAGCTCCACCTCTCCGTTTCGCACCCACGCCTCCAAAGAACTCCAAAATCTTCTTTATTGGGAAGGGAAAGTGTAGGTACCTTGAGTCTAGCTTTTCCTGTGTTAGTGGGCGTAGTGATGTCTCTTCGTGGTTTTGATGTGGAGTACATTCCGGAGATGAAGTTGGAAGATTTGTGAGTGTCATCATATCTGCGGATAGTTTGCCTGGGTAAAGGGATGTGGAAGGTGTCGTAATATCACTGCTGAGTGATCGAATTGAACGCTCACATCCTCTGTATCCACGTATTTCCTGATTGATCTCTCCTTCCTCAAGCATTTCTTCCCTTGGTTGGAAGGTCGATGCGGATTGGACAGTCTTCCGGGCTTCAACAAGAGTTTTGAGATATAAATCTTCTAGCAGGGCCCCGTAGGCTGCAGGCTCCCTTTCTTTATCTGGCGGACATTGTAGTATTCCGGAAAAGTCCCTTCCTCTGTGGAGTTGCCTCGAGTCTTCATTGCTGGCTGGACCATGTTGTTCCTCTTTCCTTAGTCTCCTGCGATCACGCGCTCTTTTCGCTTCTCCACTAGTAAAGGTGTGACTCCTGGCTAAGGATTCAGCGTTTCTTGCACTGCCCGAGTAGATGCCTGCCGACCCTTCTTGTAATTGTGTTGTCATATCATTCAAAAGGCGGAATGTTTCGCTCTGTCTTCTAGCGATACCAGACTTGATTTGCCAAGACATCTTCCAAAGATTCTAGCTATACTTCCCATGGTATCTGAACCACCTGTGGTTTCCTGGTGAGGATACATCGCGAGATGAAAACCGAAAAATTGAGAATTCAATTTTTTGCAACCGAGAGATCAACCTCCCGCTGTGGCTACCAATTATTTATGGGTGAAAACTATTCCTGCCGGATTTGGTAATTTGGGGTGTGTGGATGAGGAATGAATCTAAACCCTAAACAAATGCACTGCGCGGTGAGTGCTTGTAGATTCGGGAATCAATCTGTGCAAGTCCGTCCTAAACCAAGAAATGGCCGTTCCAGACTTGTTTCGGTCACAAAGTGAAGGAGATGGGGTTGATCTTAGGGAGGGAAGCGAAGAAGGTGTTGAGATTGTGAAGGTGTTGGCTTGCTTATGACTTGTAAAGAAAGGTGAGCAGAGCTTACGATTGATGCAAGCAGGCTCGGGTGTTTGAATACGTTTTGTATTAACACTTGGTTTCGTCTCGTCTGGACTTGTGTTGTTTTTCTCCTGTGTTGAAAATAGGGAGGAGAACCTATTTATACAAGTCATTTGAGCCTTATTCACGTCTCTCGTGGGAAGTGGAGGAAGTGGAGTGATGGAGTAGTGGAGGTGTGTGCTGGTGTTACACGACCAGTCTTGCCCACTTCTCCTGTCATCTCTAACCGTCCATGACTTCCTGACACGTTCTTGTGATGGCGCGTTGCACGCCGCACGCCGTAAACCTCCAGGACCAATACCCCAAGATGTATCCCCCGCTTTGTGACATGATTGATGTCTCGAGTGTGTGGATCGTGGGATCCACAAAAGGTAGCATGTAATGCTAAATTGAATAACTGCGTTATTCAGGAAGTTGATACTTGTGAAGTATCATGTGTATTTTATGCACGTGTGCGCATCCTGGTGTGGTAAAGCGACGGGTGGTGATCACCATGACGCCTCATTGACCAATTAACTCCTGACTGTGGTTGTATAACCAAGCCGGTGAAGCTGAACGGACGAGATGATCTTTGAGACACTCATCTCGCGACCGTTGATGGAATCGGGGTTTTGAAGAGGTGCGCAGGCATCACTCTTGACTTGGTCGAAACCAAGCATGGGAAGGGTTTTGGAAAGGACTGACCCGGCATGCGTGTAAACATGCCGGTGTACATGTCCGTACCTCTGTCCCATAAAGGCGCGATCTAGGCCACTCGATTTGACCGGCAAAGAGGGGTGGTTGAGATCGGTTTGGCAGTAAAATCCATTGCCGCAAAGGAATTGGAAACCGCGTGACATTCCTAGTTTGGACACGCGTTCCAAGACGACCAATCTTGGTCGATCTTGGTCGATCAGTCTGGCGTGTAGGTGGTAGGCTGGTGTTCACGCCTATACCTGACTATCCCATGAAAACTTTATCTAAGCCACTCAAATCGTCCTATGAAGTTGAGTGGTCGAGATCGGGCCAATTTGGGAAGTGTAACCACGCAAGTTTGGACGCGCGTTTTGGGATAGCCGGGCATGATATGCCTTGGACGATCAGTGAGGGGATAGACGGGCCCACGTTGGTCATCTTTGGTATGACCGGACTGCTTAATCTAACTGGGACCCTCCATTCGTGTCGGAGAAGATGGACGCTCGTGATGCTCGAAACCCTAATTTTGGATTTCACGGCCGTGTAACCATGCTCCGTTTGGGCGCAAGAATTGGGACGACCAACCATGGTTGGTCCTGACCGATTGGTCAAGTATGTAGGCGGGCCCACGGTGATTGTGTTGACATGCTCTAGGCCCTTTGAATCTACATCTACACCCTCCATCTATACCTGCGAAGATGGATGGTTGAGACTGTTTTGCGACACATGTAATGTGCCGCAGACCCTAATTTAGGGTTTTCCTCCCATACTGCTCTGGTTTGGACGTTTTGGCAAGCTAGGCCAATTCTGGAGGCCGACCATGCGGGGTTCGCGTTGGTTCGGCAGTGAATATTCCATACCTGCTTGGGGGTTATGGAATCGATCTGGGCCATCCAATCATGCTGGTGAAGTTGGATGAACGAGATCATATCCAGACTGATACGGTCAGTCTGGATGCTCAATCGGGCTAGTATAACACACCGAGAGTTCTTAATCGGGCTAGTATAACACACCGAGAGTTGCAACCTGTACGGGTATTTCGTACATGCTTTCATTATAATGCTTGGAGGTTCGTGTTGCTCTGCTGAGAGCAACATTCAGCATCATGCCGCACCGATAATGAGTACGGAAATACAAGGCCGCTCACGCATTAATTAATAATGCTATAAATTCACAGGGTATATGGGATTATTGCTACATGCTCCAACCTGGATGAATTTCATGTATTCACGGAATGGGATTGTTGCCACATGCTCCATTCTAGGTGAATTAGTAAAGTGAAGGAGTATCCAACACTTATTAATGGCTTTATCTTTTACAAGATGTCAGCGCATGATTTTCTTGTTTTTTACAATTTTAACCTTAAATGAAAATCCACCATCAACACCGTCGTACTTCAGAATATCATGAACCGTAAGCCATTAAAATAAAAGAGAATCATTGTAGGGACCCGTAAAGGACGTCAACGCCATTACACCAGTCAAGAAACGATTTAGCCAATAATGACGTAATTAATTAAATATGATCAATAAATTTAATAGAAATTAATCAAATAATAATTTGGACATGAAATTAGTACCATAAGATAGATATCGAAAAGTTCTGCGAAATGGACTACTAGAACGCGTCGATCGGATACCAGATGAGAAAAATATCACACTCGGAAGTTTGGATGTCGATGTTGACAAAAGTCAACCGTGGTTGACTTTCCGGTGACCGTCATCGTTGACCGGACTTTGACCGTACCATTGGTTTGACTGGACCTATGATTAGAATTGGGTTAGCCCTTAGAGTTTCTTTGAAAGTTGGTAATAATAATTATTATTATTCTAATTAGGGTTTAGATTAAATTAATAATTAATTATGTTAATTAATTAACGGGTTTACATAAACAGATATTAGAATTATCTTTTCTAGTTAAGCAGGTGGTGTTGGTTAGGGAGAATTTCTTATATTTTGAATTGAATGGGTTAGAAGGTGGTGGCAAATCAGATAAGAACCATGGATTTTATTTGTTA
The DNA here is from genome assembly GCA_023531295.1 of Papaver armeniacum. Classification (NCBI taxonomy): domain Eukaryota; kingdom Viridiplantae; phylum Streptophyta; class Magnoliopsida; order Ranunculales; family Papaveraceae; genus Papaver; species Papaver armeniacum. The sequence continues at coordinate 78,981 of JAJJWW010001929.1, read as the reverse complement.
TATAGGAAGGGAACATTTATAGTTCGGGAGAAACCATGAAGAAAATATTAGAGAGTGAAATTTGATGATGAGTTGTGGTGATGGAGAGGCTTGAGTTGTAATTATTCATAGGGGTTAAAGAGTTCTTATTTGAATAGTGAGATGAGTGATTATTATAGAAATCATTTGAGGGTAGGTTATGGTTTGTAAGAGAAGATCTTGGAAGGGTTATGTTAATGGTGTTCTTGATAATAAAGATGATGAATTAATTCATAAAAGGATGGCAGGCCCGTACCTAATGCTTAGGCGACATAGGAAGCCGCCTAGGGCCCCGAATTGAAGGGGCCTCCAAAAAAGAAAAATCCTTCTATATGTGCTACTGTGTATCACCGGTCAGAGCAAAAAGGAAAAAAAAACTGCTACGGACCTAATGCTTAGGTGATAGACTACATCATATTATAGAAGCCCAATAAAAACCCTTATCTTTCGCCCCATTTAGTATCCAACTTGACTATATCCCAGTACACACAAACTGATTTCGTTTTGATCCGCATCTCTTAACATTCTATTTGGTAAGTTCATCAATTAGTACTATTTTCATATTTTTTTTAAATTAATAGTAGACATTAGTAATTTTAGTCAATTGCTAGTTAAAGGAGGAGAAGGAATTATCACAGATTGGCTATTTAAAGGAGGAGAAGGAATGGTTCAAAACTTCAAATTATGATGTGAATGTATGTAAATTTATGTGGATTGAACCAGAAAGGAAAGTGTGTATCCAGTAAGATCAAGGTTGGTCTATAAGTTGTAACTAGCACAAAGCGATAATTGGTTAAACATATTACAATAACAAGAATGCATTTGGGACATAGTGCGATCATTACAAGAAAAATTGAATGACTCAACAATGTTATCTTTTGAGTTTGATATGGTGAACAATATTGATTACGATGCTATAATTGATGAGTTTGCATCGAGGAGGCAAAAAATGTCAATTTTTAGTAGATCAGCTAGAAGCTGCTTTTATGTAGTCAGTTTTTATTTGCAAATTCTCCTGTATTACACTTATGTTATCATTTTGTTTTAAACAATTTGAATTTTCTTTTAGGCCCCTATTTTTGGTTTTTGCCTAGGGCCCCTAAATATTTTGGTACGGCCCTTGAGGATGGAGATGATGGAACTTGTCTAAATAATTAAGGTAACTCTCTTTAATGATTCTAGTATGTGTTCAATGATTTGGGTATGAGTTTGTTATAGAAAATAACTTAGAATGAACCAAGTTTATAACTTATGAGAATCATGATTTTATGTGTTTATTGTATTTTCCTTATTTGTGATTTCTAGACATCCTATAGGTTGCTATAATCATACTTTATTATTATGAATCGTAGTAAATAGAGTTAGGAATCATTAGAAACCAACTCTGTTTGATTTGGAGTTAAATTGAGTGAGTTATGATGATTTTGGTGATGAATATGAAATCTAGAAAATACTTGTTATTGCGGTGAGTAGCAGTCTTTATGGATCAAATAAGGTATGTTAGAAAGGGACTTAGATCCGGAGCAAAACTAGAAAGTTGTAGAGGGAGATGCCACCTTTACTTATAGCCAACAACTACGTAATTTGGGTAAGAAACGAATGAATTAGAAATCCCCGAAGTTAGGTACTCGTGTTGTTTACAAGTGTGCTAGAGGTCGAGGATGAAGTGAGTTATAGTGAGTCAACTCACTGAATCGGCAAGTCAACACAGTCAGTCAGCTGAGTTAGATAGCTGACTCAGTCAAGTCACCCGAGTCAGATCAATATGGGTCGTGGACCGGGTTTTGGGTTAGGTGGTGTATTGACCCGATGGGTCGGTAAATGGGTTAGCGGGCCGGATTAGCGGGTCGGGCTGAATCAGGCCCGATGGGCTTAGTCTTATGGCTAGGAACCTTATTTTGAGTTTTTGGACCACTTAAGTTTCGAATTAGCTTTCGGTTTCTTCTGCAAAGTTGTAGAGTTTTTCGAGGTATTTTCAATGGCACCCAACTCGACCCCATTTGGACAAGTAGATATTAATTTATGCCCAAATTACATATTACTAGGTTATAGAACCATTGGTAGAATTAGAACCATTAGTTATTTGAATTAGTCTATAACTAGAGAATTATATGAAATTATGTTGTGAACCTTGTATGAGCCTTTTGGCTGAACTCTTGGAGTGATTGTGTATTAACAGTTAGTCTTTATTAACAACGATCAAATGGACGGATGAACCAATGGATTATAGAACGCAAGGTAGGCGAGGCTTGTCATCAAACCAGGTGGGAACTCTGTAACCTTCTTGTAATCATTAAGTTCCTTTTAAAATGCGAGCATGATGAGTCATTACTTATTATAAATGATTGGGTATGTTGTGTAATATGCATTGTGTGGATTCTCCAAATGTTATACCTATTTTTATGCTTATTATAGCCCAGATGAGGCAATATCGATATAGGGGAATATTACTCTTTATAATTTCTTGTGAGAATCCATTCATTTGCATATTATGCTTGAATGCAAAACCTTCGGGACTTATGATGGTAGTTCTTGAATCATGATTTGTATGGGCACTCTGTGTGGATGGCGCTATCATTCGAGTATGGAGTTATTCTGCTTTCGCTTTCTCCAATGAGTTTGGCGAGGTCTGGGTGACATATTTTTGGCTTGTTCTAGTTTCACTTTTGTAGATCATCCGGTGGTGGTCTTTCACGGATATTGTCATTATGGTACGCAATATCTGAGGAGGTAGGACTAGAATGACCTTTCTTTCATGAATGTTATATTACGATGCTTGCTGATTGCTGAGTGATTAATTTAATGTGTGTTTGTGTGAATTCCCCGCAAGGAGTGACTGTGGTTTCCCCACAGCTCCTTGCTAAGTCTTATTCAGCACGGGAAGTGTAAATAGTATATAGCATGGGAAGTGCATTATAGCTAAATAGCTCGTAAAGCGAAATAGTATTACTTTTTATTTTATAACCAAATTTATGTCATTAAGACCCAAATGAGGAAATATTATATCGAGGTATTTGGGAAAATTATTCTTATGCATATTATGCACGATGACATGTTTTATTACCATTCTTTAGAACTGAGAAGCATATTAGTGATTACTTGGAAGTTATATGTTTCCATTGGGCACCCCTTTGGGATGATGTGCTCACTCGTTCCCGTTTCAGTTTCAGTTACACGAAGAAATGGTGCATGTGAAGATATCCGTTTTCGTAGCTTAAAGTTTTAGCGAACTGAAGATGTTTATTCAACTTTTATATATGTATTCTTTTTCTATAAAACAACACATTAATATATTCATATTACTTGAGAGATTTGTCATTTATATAATATCATAGAATTTGGGTTTTATTATTAGCACTTTATGTAATTATGATCCTACAAATCGGTAATCTAGGTTTGATGCTTCAATTAGGTTGTAATCATATTATCTAAGAAGGTGATTAGGTTTGGGCGTCACAATCATCATCAAGGTGAAGGCGAGAATCACCATTAACGGTGAAGGCTAGAAGCACTTAAAGTGCAGACAATAAAAATAAATCGTAAAACCCAAAGAAAAATAACTAAATAAAGGAGATCTTATCAACAAAAATCTAAAATACTAAAATCCATGATCAGATCTAATCCCAAATAGACTAGATCTGAGCAAGGAGATGAAGGAGCCTATGGTTGTTTTTTTTTCTTCTGTGCTAAAAGGGAAAAGAGAATCTTTCACGAGTTTCCTTTGAAAACATTTCCATTTAGCCCTGACTGAGCTCAACAAATTCTCAAAAAATTAGAAATCAGACACATTATGAAACCAAAGATATTTCTTGCTAAAATACATTTAATATGAATGTGACTTCTTAATAATACTAATAAATTATTGAGAAACAAGAAAAATTTGCGAATGAATAGAGCACATATAAACTAGTGTTAATAATAACTTACATACCAAAAAATCAGGCATTATTAATATACATTAACATTAAAATTATGTGTGACATACACAATAACATAATATTTGTGTTACATATGCATGTGACATTGCCGATGTGTCTGAAACGAAAATGAACACGTTTAAGTGTCGGATATGCATATGATGTGGGCACGACCCAAAATAAATATGTCCATGCTACACATCCCTTGGGTAGCTCTTAAAACCACCTAATTAACGCATCCAAAGTTCCAAACTAAAAGTTTTTTACTTATTTTCTTTGAAGTGAAAATTCTAATTTATAAGCAATTTTTTGATAAGTTTATTACACCATTTGTCCTTGGAGAAGAACCTTTAGGGTACTTTTGAGTTTCCAACCTGCTTGTCTGGAAATCTCAAAAAACCATCTCCGGAGAAGTATAGGCATTTGGTACTAAAAAAGCAAAAATCCTAGGAAAACCTCGCATTTATACCCCAAAGAGTTACACCACTACGTGGTGCCCACATGACATAGGGACCCGACAAAGAGTAAAGGATGGTGGGCGGTTAAATCGGGAGAGTTGGATAAAGATAAACTTTTTTATTTTCTCTTTTCTTTTAGCCGGGTAATACTTGTGTAGAAAAAGGAAAGTTATTTACTGTTTACATATAGAAATTTTCTTTACCAAAATCCGTGATTTTTTTTCTCTTCCTCAATAAACATGGAAGAAAATCCTCGAGAATCTTATCAAAATGGTAAGTTAAATTTGATAAAATTAATTAGTTTAAATTTCATTAATCGAATGAAAAATATGTTTACATTTTTGTTACTTTACTGTTATATTTATCATGAATGTTTCAATCCAGTTCGGTTAGGATAATGATAGTAAAAAATTAGGAAGATAGTCTTTGCTAGTTGGATAATATTTGTTCAATCGTAAGTATTTTTAGTGCATAATCCTTACTAAATATTCATTGTCCAAATTGCATAATCCATGTTTTTTTTTTCCTTTTCTGAAGCATTCATGATCCATGTTAAATACTTACATCCCCGGGATATTTTTGGTTGAAGATTAGTTAAATAGTTAAAATCACACGAGAATTTTTTTGTTTCTTTTCATTTTTGGGACCACTTAAATTTCGTTTTTGTCTGTTTTTATTTGTAAAGCACTTAAACATTGACTTTTTTTAGAACGCGTAATTGGGGGATATAGAATCTAATTGGGGGATATAGCTAAATGACAAAATAGGGATCCAAATATCCTAGCTGGGTTACCCCTTATATAATTAAATTATTAATTCCTAATCTAACCCTCCCTAATCATAATTAGTTATTAATCCTGATTAGTAAAATATTAATGATTTGGGGATATAATTTGTGTATTTATGTTTATTTGAATTTGTGTGGGTTAGTTGAGAGTAGAATGATGGAAAAAAAATTTGAGTAGAATTTTTTTTTTTTTGAAAATGGAAGATGATTGTGATGAGAGACTTGCAAATTTCTTGAATCTTTAGCTCAATTACAACAACAATCATATCTTCAATCTTCGATTAGTGATAACAGCTCACAATTGTTGTATGATGAACCAACACCTTTGAATCATTATTTTCGTGACCATGAAATGTTTTGTGAAGAACCAACTCAAGAAAGTAAACATGTTCAGCATACAAGCAACCACAACACACAGGTAATGCTTCAAAGAGGTCGAAAATTTGATATTTTTTTTTTTGAAACCGCCATTTCTGTCTGAAAAAACCTTAGTACCGGCATGCTCGTTGTATGAATTCTACGCCGGTATCATTAATCCGGCATTGTATTCATAGATATTTGTATGTCGGGACAAAATATCCCCCACTGTTCAAGAACATACCGGCGTGGTATTCAAACCAAGATTGTATGCCGGTACACATTTATACTTTTACCTACCAGCGAATATTCTATGGAATATTCAAACCGGCAGTGTGAGTACATGACACAGAATGCCGGTTTACGATACCGGCATAGAAACTTAAATGTCGAGGATGCCGGTTTTACATGAAAAACATACAGAAGCTAATGATATTTTGAACTTAAATACCGGCATTTGTTTCTTTTAACTTTGTATGCCGGAACCTAATACCGGTATAGTAAGTCAATTACCATTTATGCCGGTTCTTAATCCCGGCAGTGTACTTTACTTATCGACAATGCCGGTTTTGAACTAATCCAATTTTCTTTTCATTCATTCCTTAGATTGTTACCTACAACGATCAACCAAACTCCAAACCACTCCATCGGGATACGTCGGAGTACTATAAAATGCCGCGGGTATGTTACCAAACAATACTTTCACCTAGTTTTTACAATTTTATGTTGGGATTTGCTTGTAATCTCGATAATGTTGTCTTTATGTAGGGAATAAAATATGAAAAGGAAGCAATTGCTTGGGCAAAAACGACGGCTCTTAATAACATGTGTGTCTTAGTGAGGAATTCCCAACGTTCATCAGTTCGTTTTGAGATGGTTTGCGAGAGAAGTGGAAAATACAATGAGAAAAATAGCCATAAGAGAAAGGGTTATGTATATGAAAAGAAGACTAACAAGGTATACAAGACAGTTACGCGGAAGGATGACTGCCCCTTTAAGCTTGTATTCTATCTAAGAGGTTCAAAAGTAGAAGAAAAAGAATGGGAATGTAAGGTGTGGTTTGGCCGTCACAACCACCCCGATCCGAAATATTTTGAAGGTCACTCCCTAGTTGCGAAGATAAAACCTGATCAATTCGAGGATGTAAAGATGATGACCAAAGCATGTATCAAACCAAGAGTGATTCTCAGAACCTTCAAGGAAAAGGATAAGAGCAACGTTTCTTCACTCAGTACAATTTATAGCGCACAAGCAACCATTAAAAGGTTGGAATGGGAAGGGAGGAGTGTTATGCAAGAATTTGAGAAGATAGTTTGGGATCACAATTACACGCGTATCATTAAAAGAGGTCCGGACAACAAGCCGCTTCAAATATTCATTTCGCATCCTTTGCTTTCACAATTGGCTCATACATGTTGTGATGTTCTTATGATGGACTGCACCTACAAGACAAACAAATACAACATGCCGTTGTTCAACATCGTGGGGCAAACATCGGACAAGGTAACATTCACATTGGCTTGGTGTTTAATGGAAAACGAGAGGGATTACAATTATCATTGGGCATTGCGGCAATTGAAATTATTGTTCCCGAAAATCGTTTTCCGAAGGTCATTATAACCGATCAATTTGACGCACTAATGAATGCCATATCCGACGTATATCCGGATGCACAAAATTTCCTATGTACATATCATATAGGTGAAAATGTGAAAAAACATTGTCATGCTTTGTTTGAACCCTCTAAGGCTGATATTAAGAAGAGAATGGTTGCTCAACTAGAGGAAGATGTTCGCAAAGAGAAACTATCACCCGAAGAAGAAGAAAATGAAAGAGGAAAGATTAAAGAGCGAGTCGACAAAGAACACGATGAAAATCATAAAAGGTGGTTGGAATTTCTAAAGGATTGGGAGAAAGTTTATTGGTCTCTTACCGAGGACATGTATGAAAATAGGTTGAACAACTTTATTGCCAAATATAACGAAGTGTATCCAAGTGCCGTCTCATATTGTCGGGATAATTGGTTGGATAAGTTCAAGGAAAAATTTGTGCGTGCGTGGACAAATCGTTATAGACATTACGGGAATGAAGCAACTAGTATAGCGGAGTCCTCTCATGGGAGATTTAAAGATCTCATCCAGTCCGGCCAGGGAAACGTGGTTACGGTCACCGAGGCAATGGAGCAACACTTTAAGGCCGATATCGATAGGATCAAGAAGGCTTTTGAGAAAAGCTCAATGGAAAGGATGACTCAATTTCTTGAACATACTAAGTTGCTCCAAAGAATAGAGTTTAACGTCTCCCGTTGGGCAATAAAACATATGATGAGACAAATGCAATATGAGAAAATTTACGGAAATCCGGGTGATGTGTGTATTTGTCCCGACATGTCTTCATTGGGGCTTCCGTGTCGTCATATGCTTGTGAAGTATGAAGTAGTGATACCTATTGATGTTATTGATCCTTTTTGGAAGCAATTATCTTTCGACCTTCCCCTACCGAAGCTCCCTGGACAATCACCATGGGATACAAAGGAGGCTTTAGAATTTTATGAAGCTTACTCACGTGGCAACTCGGCTAGCCGACAAGTATTGTTGAGCCAACTAAGACTAATTACACGGCCATGGATAGCACAAAGTGAAGAGCCAACAAAGGGAGATCCGGCGGGTAGACCACAAACTAAAATTGCAAGGAAGAAACAAAGAAAAGAATTAAAACAAATGACTCGACGTGAAGAGGAACTCGCGGCAACTAAAAAACGACATCTATGTGCAAGTGAGAAGCAAGATTCGCTGAAACGCCCGTTCCAAACAAAAGGGGTAGGCCGAGGAAGGAACCGATATCAAGTCAACAACAATCGACGAGTTCCGAACCTACACCCATAGTCGATGTATCGGAGGTTAGAAGGAAAAGGGGAAGGCCGCCAAATGTACCAACATTAAGCAACCAAGGACAACAAGGTGAGCATTCCGAACCTACACCAATAGTTGATGTATCCGAGGTTCAAAAGAAAAGGGGAAGGCCGCCGAAGGTACCAACATTAAGCTACAAAGGACAAAAAGGTGAGCATTCCGAACCAACACCAATCGTCGATGTATCCGCGGTTCAAAGGAAAAGGGGAAGGCCCCCTAAGGTACCCACATTAAGCAACCAAGGACAACAAGTTGAGCATTCCGAACCTACACCAATATTCGATGTATCCGGGGTTCAAAGGAAAAGGGGAAGGCCGCCGAAGGTACCAACATTAAGCAACCAAGGGCAACAAGGTGAGTATTCCGAACCTACACCAACAGTCGATGTATCTGAGGTTCAAAGGAAAAGGGGAAGGGGTAGGCTAAGGAAGAATATTCTCCCGTCTAATATCAAAGACATTTGGAATGTAGGGATTGCAGAGGATGGTTTGGATATAATTAAGCTAAAAGTTGGTAATATGACGATGTATAAGGATTCGCAAACGGGTAGGACTTATAGACACTACCATACGAAGATAGAGTCTTACATAGACCAACTTCCTGAGGTTATTCGCGAGTTTGTTGTGTACACGGATAATGTCGATGGAGATGGAAATTGTGGCTATCATGCTGTCACCGAACAATTAGGAATCTTCGAGACGGCTGTTAGTAAAGGAATGACACCATGCCGATATGCTAGGATGAGGATGGACGATCAACTAGTGAAGAAGAGGAGCTTTTATGAGCAATTGGTTGGTCACGACGAGGTGTTTGATGATATGTGTGCTCAAGTGTTAGGACCCGAGCAGGAGATGGCATTTCTTCCTCCTCAATATTGGATGAGGATGCCGCTTTGTGGGCATCTAGTAGCGGATACATTTAATTGTTTTGTTCATTATTTTACCCCCACCGTAGTCACAACATTTACACCAAAGTGGCAAAAATGCGAGGGATACCTTAAGACGAGAAGAGTTGTTTTGGCGTACGTGAACGGCAATCATTTCGTCATTCTTAAACTCAAGGACAATTGTCCATTGCCACCCGTTTGTGGGATGGTTAAAAACAAGGAACTAGATCCAAATATATGGAAGGGATGGATGGCGTTGAACGAGGAGAATCACCAATTATGGGATGCTTTGGCCTTATCAAAGAAACCTCTTGAAGAGGAGGAGTTGCAACTTCATACGTGTGGGAGCGATGATGAGTAATTTGGATTTATGTGGTTTACTAATACGCCACCTTTTATTTTTTTGGAAGTTTGAATTGTAATCATTAAACCATATGCCATGTACGTGCCATTGTGATTTAATTCAAACTTTACTACGGCGGTACTCGTATCGGAACTCTAATTTTTTCATTGTAGAACTAAACAGATTTCCGGCACAGTACACACGATGACTACTATGCCGGTATTCGGAAAAAAAAACTTAGAAATTACAATTTGCAAGACAAATAAAATAACATAAGCAAAGACCTAATACCATAAAATAACATACGCAAAGTGTAAAGTTAAGATGTTCCAAACCAAATGTAAAGTTAAGATGTTCCACACCGAAAACAAATGAAGTAAAGATGTTCAAAGTTTACCAAGCCACACAAACAAACATAAACCAAACTAATACTATCAAAGAAACACACGATCACTCGGTTCTTGGCCTCTTGTATGCCCTCTTCTTCTTTTCACCCCACAAGTCTTTTGCCTCAGTATCTTCTATTTGGTCTATCTTTTTGATGACGTTCTCCATTTCTCTCTGGGTCAGCAACTCTCCTTTCTTGGTCTTCTTCTTAAAGAACCTTGCCAAGTTTCCAATTCTCTGACGCTGTTAACGGATTTTTCAACATGTATTTAGTATGTACAATTTTATAAGTTGATAGATATTGATTAAGAGAATAGTAATGAACGCACCAACAACGTAACGAGCTGTAGAAGTCCGGGTACAGTATCTGGAGTTGTGGAGGGACGTGCTGGTGGTGGAGGGACCTCTACCGTATCAATGCGTACAACATAAGGATGTGAGTACTGTAGATGCCCGTTTAGGAATGTTGGTTCACTATCAAAACCGTTCTCACCAATTCCCAATCACCCTTATCCAAAGACAAGTTCTTCTTCTTCCCTTTCGATCCAATGTGCAAGAATTGGTTCTGGGTCGTAGCATACCAGAGTATGGTTCACATTTGATTGGCATTTAGTAAAGTCGTGAGAATATTTATGATAAGATGTATCCGTGAGATCTTTCTGCTTGTAACCGAGTTGGCGCATCACGCGGAGAGGGTTATGCATAACAAATCCTTTTGGATGAAAGAACGGTCTGTTGTAAAATGAAACATTTTCATGTCTCTGCAGGTGTAACTCCTCTGACATTCCTATAAGGGTCAAACACAACATGTTCCACAGAAAACGAGTCCAAAGCCAATCTCATTTGTAAAAACCGTTTCTTGTTAGGCGAAGGGGTATTTTTGAAGTAGTATTTCTGAGCTAGAGCCATATTCGGTTGGTAATCATGCCAAATCTCCAATCCTTTATACCCTATGAACAAATCTCGGAAGTTTTCATAAGCCCACACCTGTGCCCATAAATTGTATAAGAAAATAAATAGTTGGAAACTAACAAATGTAATGATAACAATCACAAAATATGTAGTTCACTATACCTAAATCACAAAATAGTGAAATTCCCATTAAATTGACGGCCTTTCGCCTTAGAAGCTCGACGCATTTCTGCCAAAAATGAGCCAGAAAGCGGTGACCCATGAATACTTATGAACGTCTTCCAACGGATCCAAATGCTTGTAGGTTGTTCATATGCACCCTGTTACCATTAGAGTCAGGGAATATAGCGGTTCCCAAAATGAACAACATATATGCAAAGACAGCAGTTTGTTGAGCTTGTGCGGGAGTCAATTCCTGTTCTTCGTATTCCCAAACAATTGAATGAGTTGGACGAATTTTATAGTCTTTGTCTGAGCAGTTTTTTTCTTGTACAAATTTGCCAACGTGGTTTCCTTGTTCCATCCAAACAACTTTTCAGTGAGATCATAGATCTTTTCCCACCCTAGGTCCTTCGACTTGTCTCCAACCTTAACCGGTTTCCCAAGAACCTCTAGTCCTATTATCCTTTGGACATCTTCAGGGATAATGGTCATCTCGCCAAAATTAAAATGCATGGTGTCAGTTTCACCATAAAACCTCTCCAAAAAGCAGTTTGCGGTGACGGTATCGGTGGCCACATAATTTTCTATCGCATGATACAACCCGGATGCTCGACTATTTGTTGAACAATAGGACACTCATCCTCCAAAGGCCACACATCCGATTGTTGATGGCGGCTAACACGCCGAGCTTTCCGTGGTCCTATAAAAACACAACGAACTTAATTAAATTGATCACAGGTAAATAATATAATAACAAGATACAAACGTCTTACATAAGTTTGATAGATCCAACGAGCCCAAGAGTCTTTATACGAAAATAAAAGTTGCGGGTTTATCGGTTGACCCCAATGTTTGCCATCATTCTTTGTCGGGAATCAATTCTAACTTATCGGGAAGTGAAGAGGGGGTGCCTTTTCATCATCGGTTTGTCCTAAGCCACCTGCTTGTGAGGATGAGCCACCTGCTATTTCCGGTTCTGGTGGAGTTTCCCACTCATCATCATCATCAGTGCTGGTTGAGTCGCTTATAGGATGATCCCGAATTGTGACCTTAGCAGTAGCCGGATTTTGACGTTTACGTCGAGAAGACTTACGTTTTGATTCTTCAACAGCTTTTCCTTTTCCTTTGTCCTTTCTTGGTGCGTGAGACCTATGTTCCAACACGTTAAACTGAGTTACATACTGGATGCCGGCATACAAAAGGAACACACAGAAAACCGGCATTCTAAATAGACATATAAACTATGCCGGAATGAATACCGGCATACATGGCAATAAATAACACTATGCCGGTTATATTGAATTATATATAGAAAATTCTAAGTCGTATGAAACAAAAACCGGTATAATTTGTTACCATGCCTTGAGTGCCTTAATGATACTTGGCATATAAAAGATTAATACGTAGAACGCCGGTTTTGGTTGAACGGTATCCAGGGATTTACAAATTTTAGGGAGCTAAAACCGGCATAGAAAAAGAAAACACGATAGTGCCGGTATACTTTCCGGCATTCTTGGCAATAAATACCTTTATGCCGGTTATATTGAATTATTTATAGAGAATTCTAAGCCGTGTGAAACAAAAACCGGTTTTGTTACCATACCATGAGTGCCGGAACAAATACCGGCATATAAAAGATTAATACGCTGAACGCCGGTTTTGGTTGAATTGTATCCAAGGAATTACAAAATTTAGGTAGCGAAAACTGGCATAGAGATAGAGAATTCGATAGTGCCGGTACGGTTTCCGGCATACGTAAATTAAAATTCTATGCCGGTTTTCTGTGATTTTTTACACAGTTCTTAACAATTTTTTGTTTTTGGTTTTCAAATTGAATTCAATGGACTAGAATTTCATTTTACTAGAATGCAATTTCAAAACCCTAAGCATATTTTTCAATCCGTCATGAACCCTAGCATGTTTGACTTTGTGTTATATATTATTGGGTAAACCCTAAAAGTACTTCAATTCAAAAGGAGACTTTGTGTTATACATCACTTACCGAATCAAATCTGTTACGTCCGCTTCACCAGGAGACTCTTGAGGACTTTTTTGCGCATCATCAACAGGTATTTCTGGATTGGGTTTATCACGAGATTTGCGACGAGCCATTGCTTTGGTATAGAAGATGAAAAAAATAGGGAGAGATTGAATAGATCGAATATTTTTCTTTCCAAAACCGTCACTTATATAGCATGAGTAGTTTGAAACCGACGAGTTGATTGAAATTGTAACCGTCAAACAAGTTGAATGAAATTGTAACCGTCAAACAAGTTGAATGAAATTGTAAATGTCAAACTAGTAGAGTGAAATTGTAACCAATCATAAATCCGGCATAGATAAATACATACCAACTATGCCGGTATTACAAGTTAATGATTTTTTGTATTATGCTAACAAAATAAAATAAGCCGGAACTCTAATTTATTTCAAATGTAATCCTTGTCGCAGGAAGCACGAATGCACTTAGCACGTGCATCAAGCCTTTAAACCACTTGGTGACCCAATAGGATGAGTTATAGTCTCGTGAGGGTTTACATAGAGATGTACCCACAAAACCTTACGAAAAACCTTAGCAAATACCACTAAACTGTCAATCTTCTTAAGAAGAATCCGTTTCCGATTCACCCATCTGGTGGTACTCAGTGACTTTGGTTACAATATGGTTCACGTTGGCTTCAAACATGAATGGTTCTCCCTTTTCTTGTAAGTAACGCGTTTTCACGGCTTCATGCTACAAAAACAACACATAAACTTTGTTGGTTACATAAAAATTGAAAAATAGTAGATTGTGCCGAAATATTCATAAAGATACTTACGAGTTGTTGAGGGGACAATCTATTGTGGCTAGCGTTATCGATCCGGTGCTTCATTTTTAGATACTCAACCACAGCATTTAGGATGATGTCGTGTCGTTGCTCGATTTGTTGAGCAGTTCTTTCTTTCGGGTTACCGTAATCGTGAATAAACTTGCTAAAAATCTTCAACCATATGGAATCCCGCGTGCTGCTATCTATAGTTGAAGGACGAGTTTCGGCGTACCATGCTTGGGTGATTGCTAAATCTTCCTCAGAGTCAAACGATGCCATTTGTTGTATGTGGGATTAGGTTCTATAATAAGCTATTTATAGATGACTATTCTAGGGTTTAGTGTTTCATAAGTTAAGATTCTCAAGGAGATATATAAGAACATACGAATTTTGGGCATTTGGGTTCAAGTATTAGCTCTCTTTATATAGAGAAAAACCTCAACGGCTAGTTTTTTTGAAATCACATAACTTCCGGCATTGAAGTTAATGTGTCATAGGACGCCGGTACAAGTAAATTTCTTATCAGAGGTTATCCCAAAACGGCTAGTTTTTTTGAAAAATATGACCGTTGGAGCATCATTTCTATATAACATCACCCATTCCTTTAGCAAAAACTACAAAAACCAAGCACCAAATAAAAAAAATCATTCTCTCAAGAAAGCAAGCACGGCTCAAAGAATGGGGGATTCATCATCTACCTCTATTTGCAAAGTAAGTGGATTTCCTAACAACATGCTCTTCAATAATATGACGGAAAACTAATACAATTTTTTCTTACAGAATCATCATTGCAAGTGTCAAATTTGCAAGTCACCTTCTCACCTAGCCATGGACTGTCCATTTATTTATTCAAAGTGTAGAAGCTGTGATGGGACACGCCGTTTTTGGATTGCAAAAACTAATGATGCTGAAAAAGGAAGAATGTTTCTAAGGTGTTTGAATCACCCAAAGTGCGATGAGTTTCAATGGTTTGACAAAGCGGTTGAACTAGCAGAGTCAAGAGAAACCACAAAGGCTAATGCAAGCCAATCGATGGGTGTGATGGGTGTTATATGAAGGGAAAGGAATATGTTGAAAGAGAAGAAAAACCAATGAAGCTGATCCTTGACACCCCGCTCCCGGACGATGTCTTCGAAGAGGTTCGGGAAAGGCTCAAAGGCTCCGCAATTGTTGAAAAGGGATGGAAATAGATTATCTCTAACTAAGTGCAATCCATTCACTGTTTTTTTTAATTTAAAGTTTCTAATCCAATGTAGTCGATTACTTCAGACCGAAATAAAAGAGAATTTGAAACGAATTAAGCAAAGTGCCGGCATTGCGGAATTCAAAACAACGATGCCGGTTTTATGTCAACTCTGTAAGAGTATTTGGAAACTTTAGATACCGGCATTGTCAAAATGAATATTACCATGCCGGTTTTCTGTCACATATTTAAGAGTATTTGGACATTTGCAATACCGGCATTTATCTTAGCAAACACAACAATGCCGGTACATGTCAGTTTCTATACAGGATTCAAATAATGTAACCTGATTGTTCCGGCATAAAAATTGCCATGCCGGGACTAGGTTCCGAGAGTGTTTTGAGCATTATGTATATGCCGGTATGTGTACATGTATTTCTAAAACTGACCTCTACTATGCCGGAACATTTTAACTTTCAAACTAGAAATCTTAACATGTTCAACATAAACCAAAGAACAAAAGAGTTAACCCACAGTACAAACCAAAACAAGTTTGAAATTGTTTTTGACGTAACCAAAGACTTAAAGAGTTAACCATCACTAATTGTCATCAATTCTCTTCCACTAAATTAGTCTTTTGTTTCTTTTGGCTCGGCGCCTTCCTTGTTTCCCCATACATAGCTTTGACAGTAGGGTGGGTTTCTTCAATTCTATGAAGCTTTTTCTCGAGTTCCTTGATTTCTTGAAGAGATAGCACCACCCGGTCCTTATGCTTGCAACCTAACATCTTTGTAACCTTGCCAAGCCGACGTCGCTAGATTAATACATCAAACACATAATCCGTATATATGTTAATATATGATTATGTTTACATTTAATGACTATAAGCAATTAAGAAAACTTACCACCATTCCAAAAGTCCTAAGAAGGTGGGCCATCGTAGGTTGTGGTGGTGGAGGAATTTCAACAGGAGGGTTTTCTTGGTGTGGAGCTTCGACGGAGGGAGGGCGCACGACATAAGGATGTGACCATTCCAGGTAATCCCTCATGTAACTGTCATCAACTTCATAACCATTTTCCGCAATCTCCCACTTACCAATATCAACCAAACGACGTGGCTCTCTATCCCTCCAATGTGTTGGTTCCGGTTCTGGATCATACACTACATGCAACTTGTTTGGAGTTGAATTGCACCGAGAAAAGTAAAGAAGATAATTATCATCAGAGGTCGACCAAAGACGGGATAATTGCTTAAATCCATGTTGGCGCATCACACGGCATGGATCGGCCATGATGTATCCTTTTGGGTGGTACAACGGCCCATGGTAAAATGCAACATCTCTTGGAATTGGACGGTACCCTCTAATCTCCTTATAAGTGTCGAACACAACGTCTTCCTTCCTCATAGCATCCAGAGCCAATCTCATATTGATGACTCGACCTTTGTTACCGGGCTTGGATTCTTGTTAAACTCAAACCTCTCGAGCTCTAGGGGTATCGGGTTCGAAAGTCTTTGATCTTCAAGAATTGGCAGTCCTTGAATAAGGTTGGGAAGTGTTCATAACACCACACCTAATCCAATGTGAACAATATACATGTGAACATAAGTAAAAAAATACATCTCAACAATAGATTAAAGAAATTTGTACACAGGTAGAGTGAAATTCCCGACAAATTGGTTTGTTTTAGCCAATGAAGCCCTTCTCATCTCCGCCATCAAATGTGCCATGACCGCGGTGCCCTAAGAATAGCCATGGACACCTTCCAACGGGTCAAGGTACTGCAGAAAGTTTGCACTTACCCTGTTGCCATTAGTGTCAGGGAATGCCCTAGTGCCCAAGATGTATAACAGGTACGCGGTGGCTGTATACCGAATCTGTGCAGGGTCCCATCCATCCTTCAAGCTTCTAGCCTTTGTATTTTCAAACATATTCTTAAGCATCGTCAGCTTCAATGTCTTCGTCTTACTTCCGTTCGATGCTACATAAAAGCTATCCGAATAAGTTTTGAAGTCCCAACCAAACAGCTTTTTGGTCAAATCATGCAACTTCGACCATTCTAGGTCCCGAGACTCAACTCCTTCTGAAATTGATTTGCCGATAACATTCAAGCCTAGAATGTTATGAGCATCTTCAGGAATCAAGGTCATCTCACCAAACGGGAAGTGCATTGTATCAGTTTCACCATGGTACCTTTCGACGAAGCAATTGACGGTCACAGTATCTGGATTCACGTAATTTTCAACCAAAGAGTACAGACCAGAGTTCTTTACTAATGTTTGGACATCTTCATGCTCCGACGACAAATTCCACTCAGCCGCGGCTTGGTTTCGGCAAACACGCACAGCCTTAGTATGATCCTACAAATATGAGATAATACGATTAAGAGATGATGTAAAAGATAAAACAACGCACATGCACAAAATAAAAAATGCTTACATAAGTTTGAAAGATAGTACGAGCCCAAGAGTGCTTGTATCCAAAGAGTACTTTCGGTTCCGGAGCTTGACCCCAAATTTTACCATCATCGCGGTCGGGTAACATGTCATCAAGGTGAGGAAGGTGACAACCTTTAACTTTCTGTTTTCGGCTGCCCTTGTCCTTGCCTTGTGTTGGTTGTTGACTAGTCCCACCAACTTCGCTTTGGCTTGCTAATTGACTTGGGGGAACCTCATCATCTTCCTCCTCACTTTCCACTCCATCATGCTCATCGTCCTCATGTGTTCCAGTACCTTCACGGATTGCAAGTGCACTACGTTCACCACCACTCTCCTAAATTGATCATCTTGTTTGAAACCCCAAACGTTTCTTGCGACCCGCGTCTTTCCCCCGTGGAGGCAGGGACTGAGGAGTATCAAGACCGTCCTTCCTCCTTCTCTTAGTGAGGATAGGACCTTTATCTTTCTTCGCTTCTTTGGCTCTTGACCTATAACATAAGCAAACAAAACAAACATCAGAAAAGGCATGGCGGTTTAGGAACCTAGCATACCAATTCCTAAACAAACCAATGCCTAGTAACATGGACCTAAGCATAAAACCTTAAATATCGAGCATGCCGGTATCGTTGTACCGGCATTGTCTAGAAACTAAATTATGTGCCGGTATTGAGGACCATTTTAGTGATGCCCCTGTATGTTTTAAGTGTAATACCGGCATTTACGAATTGAACTAACAGATGCCCGTTTTAAAATACCGGCATTCACGAAAACTAGATATAATGCCGGTACACACAATTAAGTTCCTGAGTGTTTTTAGTTGACTACCGGTATGGTATTCAACCCAAATTCTATGCCGGTATAAAAAATTCGATTTCAGGAATGCAAACCGGTATGGTATTCGACCCAAATTCTATGCCGGTACCTAAACCGGCTTGGTATTCAAACCAAGATCCAATGCCGGTTTTCTCTGTAACTCGACAGTTTCAGCTATTGTTGGCGATTCTAACCTAAACCCATGGCTACAAATCGAGTAAAACAATCATAAATGAATTCATAAATCACTTACCTTCTCAGAGAAGCCATGAGTGTTTGATCATCTGGGTACGCTGCTGCGTCCTCTTCTAGTTGTTGAGCAATGTTCTCGATTCTTTGTTCATGTGTTTTTTGAGCAGCCGATTTGGTTCTCGGTTTTGCTTTCGATTTGGTTCTTGGAGGCATGGTTATGTTTTGTTAATCGACGAAGAAAATTTTTGATTCAACGATTAATCGTCGATGAAGAATGAACGATGAGAAAGAAGATGAAGAGAAAAAAAAAAATCTGATGAACTAACCTATGCCGGTACGAATTTGAATTGGGGGATATATGATTTGGGTTATTTGATGTTTATGTTTTAGTTGAAAGGGCATAACAGTCTTTTCATAATGTTTTTAATTAATCTAAGGGTGTTTTAGTATTTTCACCCCCTAAAAACACCCCTTAACAGCCACCTTTGGTTGGGGGAAGTAATTCATATCCCCCAATTACGATCTTTTTTTTTATCTGTTTTAAGTTTCTAACTAAAATATATATTTTTCTTTTTTAGAGGATGAAGAGGACAATAGTTTTATGGAAGTGACGAAATAAAACCTCCTTTGGTAAGGATGACTTTTGATGAGCATGAAGAAATGTTTCAATTTTACAAAGAGTATGCTAGAAAAGTTGGACTTCCAGTGTGGAAAAGATCAAAAAGGACTAATGTTGATGGCATTACAAGAAGTGTGACTTTTGTTTGTTCAAAAACAAGTGAACATGAAAGCCGAACTCAAAATCAAACTAAACCAAAAGGGCCTATCAAAAGTGGGTGTAATGCTTATCTTACTGGAAGAATGCAAGCAAGTGATAATAAATGGTGTTTTCAATAGTACATCTTGAGCATAATCACGAGTGTAACCCCGATGATGCTCGTTTTATGAAGTGTTTTCGTAAGGACGATGGATCATTAAGACGACAAGTTGGCCTTAATGATCGAGCTAGTATTTCAATAAAAAAAAACTTTAGCGCAGCTGTTCTTGGGTTTGGTGGGTATGAAAAGTCAGGATGCACTCTAAGGGATGTGACAAATGCAATCAATGAAGTAAGAAATTCACGGCCTGGTGACGGTGATGCAATGTCTGTTATGAAATATTTTTTAAAATGACCGAAGAAAATTCAGGTTTTATTTTATTATTCAGGATGATGATAAAGGAAACTTAGAGAATGTATTTTGGGCCGATGGTTTGAGTAGAGAAGCTTACAAGGAGTTTGGTGAAGTAGTTATCTTTGATACTACTTATTTGGTAAATAAATATGATATGCCATTTGCTCCTTTTGTTGGCGTTAACCGTCACGGCAAACAATTTTACTTGGATGTGGCTTGATTTAGAGCGAAATTACAAAAACATTTGTTTAGTTATTCAGTAAGTGGAAATAGTAATTGACCATGCAAAAGCGATGCAGAATGCTATTTAATTTGTGTTTCCAGAAGCTAAACATAGGTGGTGCATATGGCATATAATGAAAAAACTTCTTGATAAATTTGGTGTGTAAAAGAGATTTTTTGATATTACTTTTGACATGAGAGTTGCAGTATATGATTCACAAACTCTGGAAGAGTTTGAACAAATGTGGGATTGGATGTTGGAGGCGTATGATTTGGGAGACCACTAATTGTTGACTGATTTATATGAAGAAAGGGAGATGTGGGTACCATATTACCTAAAAAATATATTTTGGGCAGCGATGACAAGTACTCATAGAAGCAAAGGTGTAAACGTATTTTTTGATGGGTATATAAATTAGGACCAATCTAAAATAATTTGTGGAGCAGTTTGAATTTTCATTAAGGGACAAGGTGGAAAAGGAAAAGGAAACAGATGTGGTTACATCTCTCAAAAGCATCCCCATTATAACCGGATACCCTATGGAGCAACAGGTTTGTAACTTATATACCAACTCAAAATTTAGAGAAATTCAAGTTCAGTTGTTAAAGATGATGTACTGTAACTCCAGCAAGATTGAGATAACGCCTGATGGTAAAGTCTACAATTTCCAACAAGGCGTATGGATTGAGGATAATTACTATAAGAAAATGATTATTTATTTATTTATTTATAGTTACATATAACTCGAAAAATTGTGATGTTCACTGTACATGTCAAATGTTTGCATTTTGAGGAATATAATGCTGCCATGTATTAAGTGTGTTGTCTAATAATGGTGTAAAAGAATTTCCACATAAATATATATTGAGACGATGGCGGAAGGATGTGAAAAGATGTCATACAAAGGTAAAAGTGGATTTCATCTGTTGGAAAAATGATGATGCAAGTAACCAATATTATGATTTGTGCAATGAATTTAGTAAGCTTGCGGATTGGGTTGTAGGTACTAGTCAATAACGTGATATCGATGATTGGTTGGGTTGTAAGAAGAAGGAAGTGGAGCAAACATTTAAAAAGTAAAAGAAAGCGAGAAACCGAAAGGAAATCAATTTTAGGCAAATATACTGGAAGTTGTAGATGGAGATGTTGAATATGGAGTAGGTGATAATGTTGTTATTACTGTGAATGACCCGTTACGAAAGCCACGATTATGCCGAACACGTAAGACAGTAAACCAACCAATTAAAAGGCATTCGAAGAAAAAGGTATTTATGGAATCAATTGTTTTACTTTCATTATTCTTCTCACTGTTAATTATGTCATTCTATTTATATATTAAACGTTAATTGTTTAATTAGGATGGTTGGGATGACGATATGCATCCATCTCAAGTTGATTGTGTGCCTCAAACACAAGAATAATCTCAATCCATTAGACATCAATTACACATAGGGATAATACATCAATCAAATTATCCATATGAATAAAAACATGAGATGGCACATCAGGAAAATCAATTTGAACAACATGGAATGGTGCATCAAGATTATCAATATGGATTTGTAAACGACGTGAGCAAATATTATTAAATTTGAGCAAATATTATTAAATTTGACTATATATATACAATACATATTTTTTTTTATTATTATTCACTAATCATTGATTTCATTTGGTAGGGTACCCAACGTCAAAGCTTTGCGGGCGGATTTAATAGTGGTTCGTTTACTCAGTGGATGCTAAATGGGCGTCCATATTGATCATTCAACAAAAACAGAAGCTTCTGCTTCTCTTGGTTGGTTCTGAATACCAACATACAATACGTGTTAAGAGAAAATTGGCTAATAAGGAGGTCAGGTAAAATTCTTCGCCCTACTTGACTCAATTCTTCGCTCCTTGGCTCCTCGATTCTCCGAGCTTTATTTATTACCTAAAAACACAAAATTAATTAATACAAATATTTATTCTTGAAAACAAAGAAAACACGAATGCTGGGATAATATCTCGATTTCTAAGCGCAAAAAGATGAGTAAAAATGCCAATAAAAGGTGTATAAATATGCACTATTTGGCACTCATCAAATTTAAACCTGAATTTTACTTGTCCTCAAGTGAAACAAGAAAATAAGAAATCCTAACTATACCTGTGCGCAGGTCTCTCGAATGCATTTAGCGTATGCACTAAGCCTTTAAACCCCTAGGTGTCCCTAGTGGACGAGTTGTAGTCTCGTGAGGGTTTACAAGAGGTGTACCCACAAAACCTTCTCCAACTTCAGAGTGTAAAAGAGTCTCAAGCATCCTGTAGCTATGAGGACATAGAGTTTCGCATGCTAGTAACATGAAGAGAACTACCAAAGAACGCCTTCTCATCCTTAAGTCTTTGAGAAGTAACCATACCATATGAAAGAATTCGGATTCGATTATGATCATAAGTCTCAACTTTCTGCCTCACCATTAGGATTTTATGATAATTGCACTCAAAAAGATCGCTTTTTAGTCTCTCATGTGTGCAGGCGGGGAATAAAGAGAGAAATCACACACGTTGTAGGTAAGAAGGATAACCTTCCGAAATAAAAACTGGAGACTCCACGAAGTGTGGACAAAAAGAATCTTTTTCTGATGATCTCTAAGAAAGGAAATCAACCATTAGCAAGGGTGGGAGTACTCACTCACTTCTCACCCGATCGGCAATTTTTATTTGTTTGCATAATTATATTATTATTGAATTATGGATGTGGTTGAAAAACATTCAAGTGTAATGGTTAAGGGTATTTGCATTCTGCCAGACACAAAACAGAAAAGTTATGCACTATTTTTCTCATGCATTAGGCGGTGCTTTTAGAGGTTTTAATTTAAGTCGTTTATAAAACAATGTTACTTTACCGGTGAAAATGATGTTATAAAGTCACGGAAAAAACCAAAATAATTGAATACCAACATACAATACGTGTTAAGAGAAAATTGGCTAATAAGGAGAGGTAAAATTCTTCGCCCTACTTGACAGCTAAGAGAGATATTTGAATAAAACTAAATTTAATCTACCAATTTACTCGGCCCAAAAAAACCTGGCATTTTTAGGGGCGACCCCAAAAGAATTAGGGGCGACACTAAAAGACAAAAAAGGTCACCCAAACGTAAATCTAAGCTACCCCTTATCTTCGATTTTTTAAAATGACCAATATGCCCTGTAGGATCAGAATATCGCAACCTCAATACTTCGCGAGAGTAATAAACGACAGCATCACGAAGGAGTCGCGGGGAAGAAAAATAAATGACGCAATGGATGACGACAATCAGAACACGAGGAAGATGTGAAAATCTGGCGAAGGTTAAGAGTGTCGCGAGGACGAACACTTATACACTTGCGACACTTCGCGAGTTATTCCCGAAAATAAAGGACAACTTAGCTGTCATCCACTGTGTACTACCCTATATAAAGGGATGAGTAAGTCTGTTGTAAAGGAGAGTTCTTTTTGAATTGTTAAGCAAGTCATTAGGAGAGAGAAAATTAAGAGTGATTGTAATTTCTTTTGCTCTGTTCTATCTTCCTCTGTAAACATTTTCAAGAAAATAATCAATAAAATCTATAGTTATTCATCTTCAAATGGATTAATTGAGTAAATTCTAGTGAGGGGTGTAGTGTGGGATTTCCTGCAACTACATATGCGCTAGAAATAGGGACTGAAACAGATTGAAGATAAAAGATTGCAGCTAAAATTATCCAAATCAAGAAAATGAGAGAGAAAAATATTAAATCAGATGAAGTAGAGAAGTTAAAAAACAAGGAATATGATGAAAATACGGAGTATAGTACAATTACAAAAGCAATGATTAATGAATTTCATGAAAATATCAGAGGAAGAATACATAAACGAGATTTTGAAGGAAGGAAGATTATAGATGGGGAGAAGACATCGTCTTTGAAAAAGTGGGAAAAGCAGAAAATAACATTCACAGCAGCAGAGGTACCTAAGGAGGGTTTGAGCCATACATCCCCATTAGTGATCACAATAAATGCATGCAAAAATGGAGAAGAACCAGGCAAAAGCAAAGAAAGAATGGGCGAGTAAATAGAACTTTGGTGGATACGGGGAGTTTGGTGAGCATCATGTTTAAACATACTTACAAAAAATTAGGATATAAAGATGAAGAAATGATTTCCCAAGTATTATTATATCCATGGTTTTGGTAAATCTATAACGAAACCTAAAGGAGAGGTAAAATTACGAATTCTGCTTGGAGAGATTGAAACACAGGTGACATTGAGTGTAGTGGATATGGAATCGCCATACAACGTGTTGTTAGGGTGGCCCTGGGTACATGCAATTAAGGTCTGTAAGCGTCAACATTTCATCAGCGTATCAAGTTTCCTATGCCAACCTGGAATTGGTGAAATCGGAGGAGATATTGATAAAGGGAGAATATATCATCAAGACGAAGTAAAGCATTATGAAGAACGAGTGAAGAAGCGAAAAGATCGCAAGAAGATGGTAAAAGCAGCTAAAAAAGAAGAAGAATTTAGAATTTACATGATAAGAGCAAAAGAAGGAAAAGGAATACCTAGCGCAATCTCGCAGGATAAGGAAATGAAAGGACCAACCCCTATGGGAGAACCGAAAGCTAGCTATATCGCAGTAGAACAAACAAAAAGTGAATGAATGTTAAAAATTGGGACTAAAATGGAAGTAGATGAAGAAAGAAGAACTATTGATTTGTGAAGAAGAGCCCAAGATGTTAAAAATTGGGACTAAAATGGAAGTAGATGAAGAAAGAAGAACTATTGATTTGTTTAATATCTCAAAATGGTACAAGGATTGGTGTTATGCTCTGCCAAATGGTTGAGAAGGTTGGAATGAGCTGCCAGGAGTAGGGTGCATGTCTGCGAGATTATAAAGATATTTTTGTTGGCGCGTGGGATATGGATGAAATGCATTGTTGGCTGGTATAGATCCATCGGTGAGGTGCGAGATGGTGGTTGTTATGGTGTGCAAGTGGCTTGCCATAAATTGGAAATTGACAAAGGTGTTGAAGGGAGCAATGTAAGACCATTCAAACAAAGAATTACAAAGATCGCAACTTTCAAAGATATCATCCTCAAATAGAAGAAGAATTGCAGAAAATTCTAGATGCGGGGAATCATTAGACAAGCAAAATATCCCCTTGGAATGGATAGCAAATATGGTTATAGTCCCAAAGAAGAAAAAAAATAGGGATAAGAATTTCTTTACACAAGTAGAAAACACAAGACCTTGATGTAATAGATTTGTATGGATATAATCTGCTAATAACAAGTAGAAGAGAACATAACTTTAATCATTGTTTCGAACGAAGAAGGATTCCTTGATCTCGTCTATTCTTATCTCGGAAAAGAATTATTGATCTATCTTAATTTGTTGTGGTTACCTCGCATGCATTAGATTTGTATGGATAGCGAGATATTCTTATGCGGTATTATTGATCTATCTTGCTGCGAATGGGCAATGGGGGTAGAGAGAAAACCAATCTATTACATCAGCAAAACTTTCAACGCCGCAGAAAGGAATTACTCAAAAATTGAAAAACTAATCTTGGCATTAGTTTACGCAACATTTAAACTTCGCATATACTTTCAAGCGCACATTGTTAAGGTAGTGACAAAAATACCAATCGAATCAGTAATGAAAAATTCAAAAAGATCGGGAAGAGTTGAGAGATGGAATGCTCAAATAAGTCATTGCAAACTCAAATACGAAATATTGTCTTCACCAAAATCACAAGTTGTCGCAGACTTTCTAGCAGAATTTCCTTTGGAAGAGGATGAACCAGTGGAAGAAATGATGGACGTAGAAGAAGAACATGGAGATCCAAAAGACTTGTTAACTGAGCCAAATAGATGGGAAATATTAGTAGATGGGTCATCTAATGGAGAAGGTAATGGGGTTGGAATTGTTGTGATATCGCCAGAAGGCAATAAAATAGCTTTTTCTTTCAGATTAGAGTTTGCGTCAACCAATAATGAAACAGAATATGAAGCTATAATACATGCTTTGCGATTCGCAATAGAAATGAAATTGGAAAATGTGAGGATTACCAGTGATTCGCAATTGGCTATTCGCCAAATAAAAGAGGAATATACTA
Organism: Papaver armeniacum; assembly: GCA_023531295.1. Lineage (NCBI taxonomy): Eukaryota > Viridiplantae > Streptophyta > Magnoliopsida > Ranunculales > Papaveraceae > Papaver > Papaver armeniacum. The sequence goes on along the minus strand of JAJJWW010001929.1, from coordinate 52,896 downwards.
CAAGTGAACCATCTTTGCAAAAGTACAAGAAACTTGTTGACGAGCTGTCGGTGCAGATACCGAGAATAAAATGGAGACATATATCAAGGAGAAACAATAGACTCGCGGATGCTTTTTCCTTTATATCAAGTATGATGACAGATCCGACTGCGAGAAATATAAAAATACAAACACTTTTAACACCGTCAATTAATAAAGAAGAAGAGCAGAAACAGATGTAATGCTAATAGAAGATGGAACACAAACACTCTGCGAAGAAGATTGGAGAGCGAGAACTTCATGCATACACGATGAAAGGGGAAACACCAAGAAATAGATTAGAGGCACACAAATTAAAAAGCCGTGCAACAAATTATGAATTAAGAGATGGAGTACTATACCGACGATCTTTTAATGGACCTTCATTCGAGATGTGTAACAAGGAAGGAAGGAGAAACCATATTGAAGATGTTGCATAGCGGGGATGCTGGTAATCATAGTGGTGGAAGATCTTTAGCACATAAAGCAAAAATGCAGGGCTATTACTGGCTGTATATGCATGAGGACGCGAAACAAATATCAAGGCGTTGCGAAGATTGCCAAAGACATGGGAAGAAGATACATGCACCGGAGCGCCATTAAATTCTTCAACAAGTGTGTGGCCTTTTGGAAAATGGGGCTTAGATATTGTGGGACCATTCCTACCGAGAACAGACAGAGAAGATATCTAATTGTCGCTCACCGATTATTTCACAAAATGGGCGGAGGTGAAAGCGGTACAACACATTCGCGATAAAGATGTTTTTACTTTCATATTTGAGAACATTATATGCAAATTTGGGATTCCAAAGACACGGTTGGTATCCGACAATGGGAAACATTTGAAGGATAAAATATAGAATTGCTTTGCTTAATGCATTTCGAATACGATGTGGAAAATCAACTCCTCTATATCCATGAGGCTAATGGCCGAGCGAAGCAACAAATAAAACAATTGCAGACATATTGAAGAAGAAGTTAGAAGGATACAATAAAGGATGGTGTGAACAAGTGCCCAATGCAGTATGGGCTTATAATACAACTAGGAGAGAAGCTACAGGAATGTCATCTTTTTGTTTAACATATGGGGTTGAAGTTTGTACTCCCAACGAAGTTATGATTCCAACAACAAAGAAAGAAGCTTGGGAGAAAAATCTTAGTGCGGGTAACATTTTAATCAAATTAGATGAATTAGAAGAAAAAGAGAGAGAGCACTACAGACATATGGAGAATTATCGGACGATTGGCGGAGAATATAACAAACGTGTCAAGATACGTGAATTTCAACCAGGAGATCTGGTGCTGCGAGAGACACCAATATATCAGCGTGAAAGTGGTGGCAAGTTGGCAAGAAAATGGGATGGACCTTATATCATTAAGGAAATAATTGGCACAGGGGCATATAGATTAATGGATCCTGAAGGAAAAGATGTAGGACAAAGATTGGATAGACCATGGAATAGGTTGTATCTCAAGAAGTATTACCCATAAAAGATGGATGAAATGAAATGAATTTGGATGAAACGTTTTTGCAACAGAATGATTGCGAAGTTGAATAAAATAGAGAACGATTGTGCGAATGTCTCGCAAACAATACATTACCGAAAATGAATGATTGAATGAATTGACAAAATGATAGAGTGAGTGAATGGGACGAACTTTTATGGCGTACACCCTAGTTCGCGAATGATATTTTGCAAGAGGAAAATGTAAGACCTAAAGTACGTCATATAAGGGGGTATCTCTTGACATGGCTCAGGGGAAAGGTTACACCGCTCCGGAACTGGGTCATGGAGATTTGGGGCCCATGAAAGCCTATCAGGGAGAGATATCTTGGATTTCCAACTATATATATAAGGTTATACCCTGGTTGGACGCCCGAGGGTCTCTTCCAAGGAGTCGATGTATGCTCAAGGCGCCGGATACACGGTTGAGCCAAGAGTGCCAGGGCATTTGAAGTGTCTCGGCCATTCTTGGCAAGTCTTGGTATATCTTTGCACTCGGCCCGAAGAAAACTCCACTTAGGGTGCAATCTCGTAACCATAAACCATATAGGTATAAGGGATAAGAGGCTGCGAAAACAACTGGTTGTTGTTAAGACCGGATGGGAGGAGCTAGTCTTGTATGGCCGATGTACGCCTCCTTGAAGGGGAAACCGGGGAGAAGATAAGGGCGGCACCCTCCATTAGGGAGCTGATAAGTGTCAAAAGACGCAAATGTCACGAGGCTTTATTTTCGCAAGGAAATTTAGGCTTGTCATATTTGTGCGATGATCCTGTAGAGGCAATAATACTAACGCAAGGATAAGACGAGATCAATGGGTTTTTGCATGAAAATGTAAAGACGTCTTGCGATTTCGTCGCAAAGACGACAATGTCATGGGATTGTATATTCGCAAGAGTACTTAAGCCTGTCATATTGTCGCAAATAACATATCCTGCAGAGGCAAAAATACTTAAGAAATGATAAGACAAGGTCAATGGGTCATTACATGAAAATGTAAAGACGTCCTGCGATCTTGTCGCAACGAGGGGTGGCGAAATAAGACCTTTAATTAGGAAGGCAAAATAAGACCACACAAGAAATGATAAGGCAAGATCAATAGATTTCTTCATTTGAAGATATCCTACGATCTTGTCGCAATGATAAATTTCAACATAAAAAAAAAAGGTAAGTGAACATGCTTGCGAGATTAGAATTGCAAATCTAAAATGAGATAGAAAGAGAAAATAAGGGATTATTTATCAAGGGATTTAGTCTTTCTAATCAAAAAGAGTACTTCAACAGAAATTGAAAAACATCTTATACAAAAAGTCATACAGAAAAAGAGACTGGAAGATGTAAAATTACAAAAATAGTTTAATTCTCTACATCAGCGTTCTCGACAACAGGAGATGATAAATGTTCTTCAACAATTTTGTCGACTTCACCTTCGCCGATTTGGAGGATTTTCATCAGGAATTTTTTCATTTGGATTCTTATCGACAATTTCATTATTCGCGAGATCTTCGCAGCTTTCATAATCGTAATCACTATCAGGAGAATTAGGAACTTCATCATCTTCAACTTCCAAAGGTTCAATAGAGATAGGGTCAAGGGATTTAGAAAGTAAGATCTCATTCACAAAAACTTCAGCTTTGGGATGAAATTGACGAAGAAGTGCCTTCTGTTGATTCCTACTTTGGATATCTTTAAGATGGCTAAGATAATTAAGCTTTCTTGCGGCACGATCACGAGAATGGGCAAGAGTAGCGACAAGTGTTGCATTTTCCTTGCGAATCTTGGCATGGGCGGATTCCAAAGTAGACAGAGAAGTGTGAAGATCTTTCTCAGATTCTGTGAAAATAAAGAAGAACAGTAGAGTTACAAATAAAAAGTAATGTAAGAAATTAGAAAAGAAAAACGGCGGATGAGGCAGTCAAATTTTATGACTACCTTCCTTTTGTGAGATAAGATGTTGGGTCAGGGCCAAGCAACTATTCTCCAAATGATCCATGGCATTATCAAAACCATCACCGACAAGACCTTTTAACCGAGAACGCAAGCTTTTTTCATTAGAAATCAGTAAATTATTTTCCTTCGCAAGGGAGGAATGAGATTCTTTTAACTTGGTATATTCATCCTTGAGCTGGTTTGTTTTCACGCTTAGAGTTATTCTACCCTGAATAAGCTTATCTCTTTCGGTAGTGGTTTCTTTGAGTTTATTTTTCAATGAGCAGATAGATTGTTCTTGCTCATTCAGTGCTTTTCAACAAACATCAAGTTGTTGCGAGGATATCGCCACCTTGTCCAACAAAGCTCGCTTCTCTCGAGACAAAGTTCTATTTTCATCTGATAAGGTTTCCAACTCCAAATTAGATTTAGTCAAAGAATATGAGAGATGCGACAATTCGTTACTTAATAATTCTTGCTTCTGGACTAAGTAGGTGTTTTCTTGGGTTAGATTATTTATCTGGTCAACAGAATACGTATGGAGGTTATCTAATCGGTTATATTGCTCCATCCAAGCATCTCTTTCCGTTCGAGTTTCTTCCATGATAGATTCCACTTGATATATCTCCATTTTACGTTTCTGATTCAAAGCTTGAAAGGCGAACAAAGTCTTCAAAAAAAAAAAAAAAAAAAAAAAAAAAAAAAAAAATGGGGAGGAAATGATACCTTTTAGTTCTTCATTCTTCCTGCGAAGATTATCACGATCCAGCGAAGTGTTATGAAGGCTATTCTTCAAGGTCTTAATTTCTTGTTCCAAGGATGCTCGCGACATGGTATCAGAACCAAAATACTTACTCAAGGATTCATAAACACTAGATCTGATAGGATCAGTGGAAATTTTCTTAACATCATTCATGGTATCCGATAAAACTTTAAAAGCTACATCTATCCCTTCCAAGTTTTCTTTAGTAAGAGAGATAGATCCAGAGGAAGAGGAAATGATGGAGGAATAGGGAAAGTTGAATCATCTTTAGTCATAAGAATGTCAGTTAAAGGAACCTGATTAACAAGCAGGGGCAAAGTAGAGGTATTAAGGGTAAAAGTGGAGAGAGGTTCATTTTGAAGAATTTCATTAACGGAAAATTCAGGGATTGATTCATCATGCGAGATCCTCGCATGAGAAGGTGAGTCATCATGAGAGGAAAGAATTGGTTTATCTTGCGAAGAAATCGCTAGAGAAGATGAATTATCCTGCGAATGTATTGTAGGAGAAGCAGCAAGCTTAAACCCAGGAAAAGAAACAGGAGGCGCAACAGATTTAGAAGGGCGAGGCTTCTTGGGGGATTTATCAGCATCCTGCGAATTACAAGCTAAATAAGAAACAGAGGCAACAATATTGTTATTAAAAGAGTAAATGTTTCTTAAATACCTTATTATTCGTAGGTTTTCTTTTAGAGGCAAAGGATTTCGGTTGTTTCGGTTGCGAACCCATGGAAACACTAGGATTCGTAACAGTGTATTTGGTGCTAGATTTATCCTTGCTGAAACAAAAATGGCAAGAGAAATATTAGAAGAAGAATAGTATCCAAATAAAAGACTTCAATAAGAGAAATCAATCATGAAATAATCAAAATTAGCAAAATCAACAAACTTTGATGCCATAGAAACAGTAACAGAAGAGTTGTAGCAGAAAGACGATGAAGAAGACGATGAAGGAAAACGGCGAGAGAAAAGTTGCGAGACAATAAAGAAGATGAAGTAAAAGAAAAGAAAATTTTCATAAGGAATTCTCCTTTAAATAGATGGGAAAAGAGTAACCTGGATAACATTAAATGTGCTTAGGTAAAAAGTGAAATTTTAGATACGTGTAAACAGTCATTCCTAAATTCACGGAATCTTGTCGGTAAAAGAATGGATAGAAAACAAATGGTTGCGACATTTCAAAATGTTAGTTCTCATGACATTCTCTTCTTCGCAGAGAAGACATGAGAAGAGGCAAGATGTATGATCAGAATATCGCAACCTCAATACTTCGCGAGAGTAATAAACGACAGCATCACGAAGGAGTCGCGGGGAAGAAAAATAAATGACGCAATGGATGACGACAATCAGAACACGAGGAAGATGTGAAAATCTGGCGAAGGTTAAGAGTGTCGCGAGGACGAACACTTATACACTTGCGACACTTCGCGAGTTATTCCCGAAAATAAAGGACAACTTTAGTCATCATCCACTGTACTACCCTATATAAAGGGATGAGTAAGTCTGTTGTAAAGGAGAGTTCTTTTTGAATTGTTAAGCAAGTCATTAGGAGAGAGAAAATTAAGAGTGATTGTAATTTCTTTTGCTCTGTTCTATCTTCCTCTGTAAACATTTTCAAGAAAATAATCAATAAAATCTATAGTTATTCATCTTCAAATGGATTAATTGAGTAAATTCTAGTGAGGGGTGTAGTGTGGGATTTCCTGCAACTACATGCCCTTATATAATCGGGACCTACACCATAATCGGTAGGTTAAAGGTGAATCGGTAGGTTAAATTGAAACTATACCTACCGATTATTGTGTAGATACTTCGGCTAATAATCCCTTTTATAATCGGTAGCTTATTCAACTTGTAATACTACCGATTATAAGGAGCCCCATATTCAACCTTGGCCAAATTCCATAGGTTTTGAGGGTGCGAGCCAACCATAACCACTTGGCTTGAGTCAGGACGTAGCCATAATCGGAAGCCTAATAGGTTACATACACTACCGATTATAAGTTGCCCCAAAATTATTTTTTTCTAAAATCCTTCACGTAATGAATTTTGAAATCTACCATAATCGGTAGGGTATATAATTATATAACCCACCGATTATAACGAGTCCCAGATCCAACATTTGCCATATTTCATAGGTTTTGAGTGTACACAGCTATCCATAACCACTTGGTTCGCGTTTTGGATGCAGCGTTAATCGGGAGTTAAATATATTACCAAACCATCCGATTATGGGTTGCCCCAAAATGAGTTTTTTCTAAAATCCTTCATGTAAGGGAATTTGAAATATACCATAATCGATAGCGTTAACAACTTAACAACCTACCGATTGTAAGGATCCCCACATCGAACCCTTGCCAAATTCCATAGGTTTTGAGGGTTCAGAGCCAGGCATAACCATGTGGTTCGTGATTTGAGCCAAATGGGTTCCACAACCTACCGATTATAGGTTGCCCCAAAATGAGTTTTTTCTAAAATCCTTCATGTAAGGGAATTTGAAATATACCATAATCGGTAGAGTTAACAACTTAACAACCTACCGATTATAAGGAGCCCCAGATCGAACCCTTGCCAAATTCCATAGGTTTTGAGTGTACCGAGCCAGGCATAACCATGTGGTTCGTGATTTGGATGTAGCCATAATCGTAAGCCAAATAGGTTCCACAACCTACCGATTATAGGTTGCCCCAAAATGAGTTTTTTCTAAAATCCTTCATGTGATGAATTTTGAAATCTACCATAATCGGTAGTCTATCCAACTTAACAACCTACCGATTGTAAGGAGCCCCAGATCGAACCCCTGCCAAATTCCATAGGTTTTGAGTGTACAGAGCCAGGCATAACCATGTGGTTAGTGATTTGGATGTAGCCATAATCGTAGGCCAATAGGTTCCACAACCTACCGATTATAGGTTGCCCCAAATTCAAATTTTGAAATCTACCATAATCGACAGATATTCTAACTAAAATACCTACCGATTATTGGTTTCTCCACATTCAAACTTCGTCAAATTAGCCTGGCATTTTAAACCAAATTTCAGAAATAGCCGTTGGAGTTTTTGGGAAAAAGAAAAAGAGCCATTGGAACCTAAACCTATAAAAAGAAACTCATATCTATCACCCCAATTGCACCAAACTCTTTCCTCTCTTCAGTTCTAATTTTGAAAACCAAAAACATGGATATTGCTTTTGCCGAAGAAGAAGATTGTGCTATTTACAGAGTGTGGGTTGTGGTAACTGCTCATGATCGTGTTGATAGGTGTCTAAAACACCTAATTTACTATCTAGTAGTTACGCTTTCTTTGCTATTTTTCTTGTGAATTATGTACTTTACGCGTGTTTTTGAGTTATTAGGTACTTTGGAGTCGCACGGAGGAAAAGAAGAAGAAATTACCCAATTTGAGCAAAAGGGCAAAATTGTCATTTCATGGGCGATCACTATCTGGAGCCCCGTCAAGGTTAAGGGGCAACTCTCTTTTGGAGGGTACTAAAGCCAGGCCCGCAGAGGTTAAGGGGTTGTCATTCAGGTACCCCTTATCATTTGTCAGAGGGTGTAATTATCCCTGGGGTGGATAAATCCAACCCAATCTATAACCCTAAATTGAGAAGAGTAATCTTCTCAATCATTTTCATTCATTTCACCTGAGTTTGAGAAAACAATGGCTGCTACTGTGGTCCGAGTGATTGAAAGTAAGGAGAGACCGAATCGAGAGCTAGAGATCGAGAAGGAAACTGAGAGATGGTGAGAAGAACAATGACATCACAAGATTGAGAAGACCCTGCTGATGTTGGAAGGAATCAGTGGATTTGATGCGGGTCTGGAACAGGGGGTTTTGATTGAAATCGAGAAAGAGCAGAATCGAGAGAAGAAATTAAAGCTTTTCCTGATGCCACATAGAAGGAAATTAAGGGTTTGTTGTCGAATCTGGTGTTGGTATACGTAATTCAGAGGTGGTGATACTTTATTGAATGAAACAGAAGTTAGGATTTTCTGGAGTTGAATCTGTTCAAGCTGTGGGTTGTTGATAAACAAGGAGAAGCTGGGTTCATGGCTGATTTTAGATTCGATGAACAAGGAGTCAGTGAAGAACATGAAGACATTGCGGCTAATCTCATAGAAGATTTGAAAATGAAGAAATCACGAATTTGTGATGGAAATCGAAGTTAGGGTTGAGTAAAATTTGGTTGCATCTGCACTTTGATTTCGGATTATAGGATTTAGTGTTACAAGCCGGCGAGATAGATGGGTTGTTCTTGGATTGATGCTTGTTGCGAGGCTAAGGTGGAGTTGAAGCTAAAGCGATGTTCTTTGAGTGAAGCTACAGGTTCTCAGCAGTGGTTGCAGTGGGCTCAATTGGTGCTTTGATGGATTCATGATAATAGAAGATATCAAATTGATGAGAGTCTGAGATTGGTTGCTGTTATGAAGAATGGATATAGGGGTTTGAGTGTTGTTGTGAATTTGAGAAACAGACACTGATGCTGTTGATAAATGAGAAGAATACTGAGATGGCCTTGAGCTGATGATGTTGGGTTGGTAGTTTGTGTTGGCAGGAGATGGATGCCATGAAGACAATTGTGGTGGCCTGAGCGGGTATTCAAGAAGCAAACTGAAGTTGGTGGTTGAAAGTTATAGAGTTCTGATGGTGGCAATGAGTGTCGGGTGGTGCGGTGAATACAAGAGCAAGCGAGGCAATGGAAGACCGAGCCGGAATTGGTAATGAGGCAGTGAGGATATAATGGCATGGAAGTAGCTGTTGCAGCTATGATGGTGTTGGTGGTGGCCTGATGTTTTGCAAGCAATGGGGCTCGAGAAGTGCAGCTAGAAATGGAGGCTGTGAGTGTGTATGAATGGCTGCAATGGAGCAGCTGGGATTGCTGGTGGTAGTGAGACAATGTGCTGCTGTAGAATATGGCCTATGCCAGTTAGGATTTGTGCACTGAAATGGCAGTCTCTGGTGCAGGGCTTGATGAATTTGAGTTAGAAGCAAACATTGCGAAGCTAAAAAATGCAATGCGGTATGCACACCATCTTGGTCGGAATGCAGTGATGCACCATCTTGGTGCAACGAACTGGCTGTCATGCAACATGGCCTAGGCCTACCCGAGTTAGAACCGACTCACATGACTAACTCGGATGGATCACTGACTCATGCCTGACTCACTAACCTGACTTGACCCGTTTTGACTCAGTGCCTTGACCCGAGTTGAATCAACCGATCCGACCCGTTGACCGGTGACCGGGCGGACTTTGCCGGTCACCTGAGACAGTTTCCGGCAACTTTTCCGTCCAAGTTCCGACCGTAATCCCAGTTTTCCGGCGACGCTTTTTGGACATAATTTCACATGGGTTTTTCTCACACATGGGCTTGGTGGACCACTTGGAGATGGGTTTTAAGAAGATTTGACCTAAATTTGGAAAGAGTATCCTTTTGGAATGGGAGAAGCATATAAATAGAAAAGTCCTTCTCAAACCTAGAGATATCTCCATTAGGGAGACTTCTACTTTTGTTCTAGGGTTTCACATGATAGGTTCTTCTAAACTTTCTATGATGATTTCCAAAAACACAAGTAACTAAGTTTTTATTATTGGTTGAAGATGTAGTTGGATTTTGCAACCAAGTTATGATTTTTATGAATTAGTTTTCTCTCAATATTATCGTTTGATTTCTACGGGTTATAATAATTGCATGATTGATGTATTGCAATATGATTGAATGTTTGTTTAGTTAAGTCTAGAATTGATTGAACTCACATCCATATCTATAGCTATTTTAGGGTTTTCATCGAGCGATAACCTTGAATACGAGTAGCATGATATGATTCTAGGTTGTAGTGATACATCCTTGTATTCATATGCAGAAATTGACCTTTGTCCGAATTGTTTGCGCAATGTATTACAATTGCATTGATTAGCCTATTTCTGAAACTTAATGCTCCTAGGAATTGAACTTAATTAGCGCAAGGCGTTAGGTTATTCTTTAGGTAGAATTCACATACGCAGCCCTAATGTGTGTGTGATGAATTAGGAAATTAATATATTATCTTGTTCTCTTGATTCTCTAGGCTTTTGATGATAGTGAGATTAAATACGAATTCTATTCATATATTCATAAACTTGTTTACAATTGAAGATGAAACCTTTATCCAATATTTCACATCCTTGATTTGCGTGTTTACTTTTTATTGTTTTGCTTTTATTTTATTTTCGCTTATAAAAATCAGAAAATCCTCCGTGTTACTTATAAGATACCGAAACATATTGACAACCTAGACCTCTCTGTGGGAACGATCCTTTCTTGCCCTTGCTTCATTATATATTTTGAGTAGTAAGAAAGTGTAATTTATTTTTGACGCCCTACGACAAATGATCAAATTTTGGCGCCATTGCTGAGAGGAGGCAACGGTTGTTAATTGTTTTTGGTTTCTTATTTTTGTATTTAGTTTAGTTTTACTTTTTCTTATTTCTTGGTTCTTATTCGAGTTTTGAGAATCTCGTTTCAGGTACCAATTTCTATGGACGGAGCATATTGGAGCAGTCAATACGGCTTTCAACCTCAACAACATGAAAACTATCACCCTTATGGGGAATACAATCAAAACCAATCCTTTGGTTATGGTCAATATTCCACGTACCCTTTTAGTTGTTCTCATACATTCCAACCTTCTTATGGTGGGTATGTAAGTGAGCAACCACAAGGAGGGGAAACTAGTTTTACTCCTATTAATTTTTCCTCTAGTTTGGTAGATGAAATGCAACAATTTATGGACAGCATGGAGTCAATTCGTAGACAACCAAGCATGGAACCAATTTCATCGACCGAATGTACTCATGGTATGTTTGGCCCAATTTCTGATCGTAGTTATGATCATCCACCCATTCAAAGGGATTATAATTGGCCTAACAATACTGAAGTAAGTAATTCTACTTTTTCTTTGTCGAATGAGCTTTACCAACAAATGGAACACTATATTCAGAATTTGGATGGAACACTCCAAGAGCTTCAAAAAGGTGTTTCCACTTTAAGACAAGGCATTGAAGAATACAAGGAGGAAATGAATAATTATGTTGAAAAAGGCGAACCTTTGGGGACTTTGGTTGATATTTGTGTAGTTAACTCAACTCTTGATCGTAATAATGATCATTCACCTATTGAAAAGGATGAGTTAGAGATAAGTAACACTAAATTCAGCGAGAACCAATCTTATGTTGACTATGATAGTGACGGTGATTATGATACATTGCTTGAAACAACTCATGGTGACATCCCCGAGGAGTGTACAATGGAGTCTTTTTGGGATCAAGATGAAGACGAAGAGGAATATGTCGACACTTGTGTAGATTACTCAAGCATTGATCTTAATAATGATCAAGAGCCTATTCAAAGGGTGGAGCTTGAGGATGATGCATTTTCGAGTGTTTTAGAAAAGTTTATTATAATAAAATTTGGATCCGCAAAAGAGTATGTGCCTTACAACAAAGAGGAGTATGTTGAGAATGAGACCGTTATGACCAATATTGTGGAAGACCCAATTGAGCTTGCAAAGGATTGTAATAATGATGTTTATGTTGACACTTTGGTTACGGCAGAAACGGACGAAGAATGGTTGCAAGGTTTGATAGAGGACCATGATATAAAAGAGGTGAATTATTCACTTGAGTTTTTCAAGGATGAAGAGGATTCCGTGATACAAGAGATTGTGCAAGGTTTGTCTAACCCGTTGCCTATTGTTTCTTCTCCTTTACCTCTTATTGGTTTGAATGTATGTGCTTCGAGAATATTGTTGAATGTCTTTGTTTCTCGATTTCCACCATTAGAGATACTTGATTCTCATACTATGCAGGTTTTGGAACAAGAAACCGTGGAAGTACCCGACTTCTATATTCTTTATACACTCCCAAGTGTGGATAAGAATAAGTGTGGGGGGAAGCTTTTATCGGCTAATAGCTTCACTTTTGCTTTATTGTACTAATATTTGTGTGAAGCTAGTGTTTGCAAAACAGGTTCTATGGAAGGATCCTCAACTTTTCAGATTGTTGATATATGGGGAATGAATCTTGCAAGGATATAGTCGGGCTGACGACTTTAAACCAAGCGCTACATGGGAGGCAACCCATAGGTTTTGTATCTCTTATCTTTTAATTTTTCTTTTCTTGTTTTTAGCTTTTTCTTTTCGCATATTGTTATATGATTTCCCACCTTGACTTTCTTTGGACGATTCAATTTACATTGAGGACAATGTAAAGTTTAAGTGTGGGGGAGTGGTTAAGCATTTGCGTTGTAAATTTTTCAATTTTTTTCAACTTTTGTGTAAATTAGTGAATAAAAACTCCAACTTGTAGTTAGTTTAGAGTCACATAGTATACATGTCGCTAAGATTACATCGAGAATCTCATAAGAGTGATTGAACTTAGAGATGACAGAGAACATGATCGGGTTTCTTAATTGTATGAGAGTTAAAGTTGGATTTAACCATGCCAGTGGCAAATAAGGTGCAGACTGAATTCGGTATTAGATTAGTGATCCCCTATAGTGGAGACTACCCATGTTACATAATTTGAGGCACCAACCTTCAATTCTTTGTACCTGTCTAAATATGTGCTTTTAGAGTGTGTGTCACCGTACGTAAATTCCGGGCAGAATGGTGAGCTGTCCAACCTCCCACCATAGAAGCACTATTTTGATCTCTTGAGTGCTATTTCTATCAATCATGATGGTGACATCGAATTGCTAATTTACATACCACTTGTAATCTTGTTCGCAGTTAGCACCATCTACCTTATCTCTCTCTACACCAACAGGTCCATAGAAACACCATCATCATCAACAAGAGGAGCATCACAAATTTGAAGGAAAGTTGAACACGTTCGAGGTTTACAAGCAACAGTACAGAATATAGCAGATTTCAGACTTTATGTACGAGAGCGAATATTATCAAGATGAGATTTCGAGAGGTTTATGATATCAAGACATACAAGTTGTGAAGAATCAAGTGGTAAAGTACTTACACCATGGCCTTTGTATTTTATTTTGTATTTTGTATTTATTTTTCTCTTGTTTTAAACAAAAAAAAAAAAAAAAAAAAAATTAGAAAAAGAAAAAAAAAATGATAAAAAAAAAATTAAAAAAAAAATGTATTTTGGTTTGTTTTTAGTTTTATTCTTTCAATAAAGCCAATGGAAAGAAGGAATATCCATAATGAAGTTTCAAGCGACAAGGAATTTGAGGAAATAATTAAATTGTCGAGATTCTACGAGGTTCAAGAGTTATCATCAAGAGTTGAAGACCGAAGACGTTTCTATGGATGCTGTGAGAGTGGTGCTAGCTGCACGCCGAACGGATAACGAGGTAAGTAAGCATATTCCCACCTTCGTTAAATGGTTGATTTCCTTTCGAAGAGATCGTTAGAAAAATGGGTTTTCAAAATATTAAAAGATGTGGGTTTTCAAAACATTCGGAGGGTTTTTACCTTCCTACCATTCAACGTGTCGCAGGATTCTCTCTTCATTCCTACCTGGACACATGTGTGACCCCTAAAAAGTTGTTTATTATTGAGAGCAACTTCATAAAACCCTTTCTTGTGAGGCAGAGTCGAGACTTTTGATCACTCCGAACCCGAATTTTAGTCGAGAAGGGATGGTTATCTCTCTCTCAACTTTTAAGAATGAGATTGTGTTCATTTATGTGTCTAACTTCTTATGACTAGTGTGCAGAATCTCTATGTCTTCTTAGCGCGTTGGATGCTATCATTACGGAGAACTAGTAAGTTGGAAAAATAGGTTTTGTGGGTATATCTCTAGTAAACCCTCACGAGACTATAACTCGTCCACTAGGGACACCTAGGGGTTTAAAGGATTGTTATACGTGCTAAGTGTGACCGTAGCCTCGACGACACGGAGTTGTATGTATCTTTTTGAATTGTTTGATTTGCTCGAGGACTAGCAAAGTCTAAGTGTGGGGGAATCTGATAGGTGTCTAAAACACCTAATTTACTATCTAGTAGTTACGCTTTCTTTGCTATTTTTCTTGTGAATTATGTACTTTACGCGTGTTTTTGAGTTATTAGGTACTTTGGAGTCGCACGGAGGAAAAGAAGAAGAAATTACCCAATTTGAGCAAAAGGGCAAAATTGTCATTTCATGGGCGATCACTATCCTGGAGCCCCGTCAAGGTTAAGGGGCAACTCTCTTTTGGAGGGTACTAAAGCCAGGCCGCGAGAGGTTAAGGGGTTGTCATTCAGTACCCATTATCATTTGTCGAGGGTGTAATTATCCCCAGGGGTGGATAAATCCAACCCAATCTATAACCTTAAATTGAGAAGAGTAATCTTCTCAATCATTTTCATTCATTTCACCTGAGTTTGAGAAAACAATGGCCGCTCTTGTGGTCCGAGTGATTGAAAGTAAGGAGAGACCGAATCGAGAGCTAGAGATCGAGAAGGAAACTGAGAGATGGTGAGAAGAACAATGACATCACAAGATTGAGAAGACCCTGCTGATGTTGGAAGGAATCAGTGGATTTGATGCGGGTCTAAACAGGGGTTTTGATTGAAATCGAGAAAGAGCAGAATCGAGAGAAGAAATTAAAGCTTTTCCTGATGCCACATAGAAGGAAATTAAGGGTTTGTTGTCGAATCTGGTGTTGGTATACGTAATTCAGAGAGGTGGTGATACTGCTATTGAATGAAACAGAAGTTAGGATTTTCTGGAGTTGAATCTGTTCAAGCTGTGGGTTGTTGATAAACAAGGAGAAGCTGGGTTCATGGCTGATTTTAGATTTGATGAACAAGGAGTCAGTGAAGAACATGAAGACATTGCGGCTAATCTCAGAGAAGATTTGAAAATGAAGAAATCACGAATTTGTGATGGAAATCGAAGTTAGGGTTGAGTAAAATTTGGTTGCATCTGCAGCTTTGATTTCTGGATTATAGGATTTAGTGTTACAAGCCAGCAGATAGATGGGTTGTTCTTGGATTGATGCTTGTTGCAGGATAAGGTGGAGTTGAAGCTAAAGCTGATGTTGCTGAGTGAAGCTACAGGTTCTCAGCAGTGGTTGCAGTGGGCTCAATTGGTGCTTTGATGGATTCATGATAATAGGAGATATCAAATTGATGAGAGTCTGAGATTGGTTGCTGTTATGAAGAATGGATATAGGGGTTTGAGTGCTGTTGTGAATTTGAGAAACAGACACTGATGCTGTTGATAAATGAGAAGAATACTGAGATGGCCTTGAGCTGATGATGTTGGGTTGGTGGTTTGTGTTGGCAGGAGATGGATGCCATGAAGACAATTGTGGTGGCCTGAGCGGGTATTCAAGAAGCAAACTGAAGTTGGTGGTTGAAAGTTATAGAGTTACTGATGTGGTGGCAATGAGTGTCGGGTGGTGCAGTGAATACAAGAGCAAGCGAGGCAATGGAAGACTGAGCCAGGAATTGGTAATGAGGCAGCTGAGGATATAATGGCATAGAAGTAGTTGTTGCAGCTATGATGGTGTTGGTGGTGGCATGATATTTTGCAAGCAATGGGGCTCGAGAAGTGCAGCTAGAAATGGAGGTTGTGAGTGTGTATGAATGGCTGCAATGGAGCAGCTGGGATTGCTGGTGGTAGTGAGACAATGTGCTGCTGTAGAATATGGCCTATGCCAGTTAGGATTTGTGCACTGAAATGGCAGTCTCTGGTGCAGGGCTTGATGAATTTGAGTTAGAAGCAGCTGTTGCAGAAGCTAAAATGCAATGCAGTATGCACAGCCATCTTGGCTGGAACAGTGATGCACCATCTTGGTGCAACAGAACTGGCCTATGCAACATGGCCTAGGCCTAGCTGAGTTAGAACCTGACTCACATGACTAACTCAGATGGATCACTGACTCATGCCTGACTCACTAACCTGACTTGACCCGTTTTGACTCAGTGCCTTGACCCGAGTTGAATCGACCGATCCGACCCGTTGACCGGTGACCGGCGGACTTTGCCGGTCACCTGAGACAGTTTCCGGCGACTTTTCCGGCCAAGTTCCGGCCGTAATCCCAGTTTTCCGTCGACGCTTTTTGGACATAATTTCACATGGGTTTTTCTCACACATGGGCTTGGTGGACCACTTGGAGATGGGTTTTGAGAAGATTTGACCTAAATTTGGAAAGAGTATCCTTTTGGAATGGGAGAAGCATATAAATAGAAAAGTCCTTCTCAAACCTAGAGATATCTCCATTAGGGAGACTTCTACTTTTGTTCTAGGGTTTCACATGATAGGTTCTTCTAAACTTTCTATGATGATTTCCAAAAACACAAGTAACTAAGTTTTTATTATTGGTTGAAGATGTAGTTGGATTTTGCAACCAAGTTATGATTTTTATGAATTAGTTTTCTCTCAATATTATCGTTTGATTTCTACGGGTTATAATAATTGCATGATTGATGTATTGCAATATGATTGAATGTTTGTTTAGTTAAGTCTAAAATTGATTGAACTCACATCCATATCTATAGCTATTTTAGGGTTTTCATCGAGCGATAACCTTGAATACGAGTAGCATGATATGATTCTAGGTTGTAGTGATACATCCTTGTATTCATATGCAGAAATTGACCTTTGTCCGAATTGTTTGCGCAATGTATTACAATTGCATTGATTAGCCTATTTCTCAAACTTAATGCTCCTAGGAATTGAACTTAATTAGCGCAAGGAGTTAGGTTATTCTTTAGGTAGAATTCACATACGCAGCCCTAATGTGTGTGTGATGAATTAGGAAATTAATAGATTATCTTGCTCTCTTGATTCTCTAGGCTTTTGATGATAGTGAGATTAAATACGAATTCTATTCATATATTCATAAACTTGTTTACAATTGAAGATGAAACCTTTATCCAATATTTCACATCCTTGATTTGCGTGTTTACTTTTTATTGTTTTGCTTTTATTTTATTTTCGCTTATAAAAATCAGAAAATCCTCCGTGTTACTTATAAGATACCGAAACATATTGACAACCTAGACCTCTCTGTGGGAACGATCCTTTCTTGCCCTTGCTTCATTATATATTTTGAGTAGTAAGAAAGTGTAATTTATTTTTGACGCCTACGACAGCGATCACGTGTTCACAAGATCCACAAACGGGAATCCGAAGAGCAGTTATGGAACCGTATTTTAATGGTATTTGAGGCGTTAGATGGTAATCGAATTCGAAGATCATCCAATGACATTAAGATGAGAAAGAAGGCGGTCGACAAGGAGATTGACAAACTTGAAGATGAAGAACGATTTGTTAGGGACGATTTTTCTTGGTGGACGTATGAAAAACGAGTAAGTATCTTTATAACTCCAACTCACATTAACATAAGTTAGTACTAACTTGTTACTCATTCGTAATTTCAGAGAAATCTTGTTGATCGTCGTTATATGGACCTCTACGGGAAACGATTTGAACATGAAGGATGTTACAAGATCAAGAGGACAATTTACGTGGTGTTTGGACGTTATGATCTTTTTTAATACTTTTATGGTCAATTAGGAGTATGGATTTAGGTGCTTTTGACGAAATTGTAAGGTTAAGGTCGTTTGAACTTTATGTAATGGATGTAATCGGAGGATTATTAATATACAAACTTTCCGATTATAAAGAAACGGAAGCGTATTTTGTTACACAACCTCCCTATTAAAATATTCGGTTATCTTATGTGTCAACTAACTCTACCGATTATGGTGTTATTTGGTTCCAGGAAACATAAGTTCTTTCACACAGAATAATCGGAAATTAACAAAAACTAAACCTTCCGATTAATATTATTCGGAAGTCAAGGTGAAAATTTACCTTCCAATTAAGGTGTTGTTTGGTTCCAGAAACCATAGTTGTTTTTTGGTAGAATAATCGGAAATTAACAAAACCTAAAACCACGGATTAATAATATTCGGAAGTCAAGGTGCACAATTACCTTCCGATTATGGTGTTGTTTGGTTACAGAAAACAAAGTTTTTTTACATATAACAGGCGGAAGGAACATAACAAATAAACCTACCGATTATTATTATTCGGAAGCGAAGGTGCACATTTCCCTTCCGATTGTGGTGTTGTTTGGATACAGAAGACAAGTTTTCTTTACACATGATAATCGGAAGGCAAAGTATATTAGCAATCTTCCAATTCTGACAAAATATTTTGCAAAATCCCCAGAATCGGTAGGTTAATAACGTATAACCCTACCGATTCTGACTAAAAAATGCAACATCCCCAGAATCGGTAGGTTCATATATAAACTTATCTTCCGATTGTGTTCCAAAATTCAACACTTTCATGTCTCTTCATGTGATTCGCTTGCGAGTCATCGTTAAATGCATAAACATAGCAACATAACCATTCATAATCCATAAAAATAACGTAACAACTAATAATCCGACACAAACTTTGAAAACGATATAATCCGACATAATCCAACATAAACAAAGTTGTCCATAAAGTTAACGAAAAACATCGAGAGTTTACAACATCGAAAGTTTACTTGTTCCTTTTTGCTTGGATTTTGCGACCTTTACCACCTCTACGACTTGGACCAACATCATCATTGGTTTCATCAACTTGAGTGCTCGATGACGCCCGAGTTCTTTTGTTCACCTTGGTTGTAGGTTTCTTTTGCAATTTTTCCCCGAACTGAGATGCATACTCCTCATTGTCAACGTTATCAATCAACTGTTGGTGCTTTTTTATCTTCTCAATTGACACAGGCTCTCCGGACTTTATGCAATCAGTGCACCATTTGGACAAACGCTTGAACCTGCTCATCTGTTTCAAAACATAACATACCATCAAACGGTTATTACTCTATTTTGACCCATAATATTAAACTAAATTAATAAAACAATATGTACCAATCTATCAAAACCCGCAGGTTTCTTTTTGAGGATACTCTTGTACGAATCGGGCTTTGCTTTAAGATCACGGATTACACGAAGATGAGAAACATTCCGGTACCAATCCATATAGTTGGGAGCATTTTCAAAACCTTGGTTGGCTTCCCTTCCTTGGTTGATCAAGTAATGCGCCCTTCTATCCCAATGGAATTTACAGGATGGTGAACCCTTGTGAACCACCGTGATAGAATCTTTATCAGACTTGCAGTGCTCCAGATCCAAAGTGAAATAGTCATGGATTTGCTCCTTTGGTATACCTTGTACAAAACCGTGTTGTCGCATCACCCTTGAGGCATTGTACATCACATATCCTGTGGGGTGCCACAACGGTCCAAAATAAAGTGCCAAATCGGACCGACCCGCGATATGTCCAGCAGCTCGGTCTTCCTTATATGGATCAAAGCATACGTCTTGGGCATTAAGTGAGTCCAAAATCTCCCTCAACCAAATCAGCTGCTGCTCCTTCGTCCTAGAATGGTTGTCATCGAAGACGTACTTTGTTCCTCTAGGGTCACCTTTGGCCCACGCCGGGTTTTCAATGGCCAATCCCAAGATAGAGAAGTGGTCGTAGATCCATGTCTATATTTTCATTTTTGCAAGTATTAGGAAATTGATTCTTCAATGGTAGAAAAATAAAAAAAATAACCAAGTATGTAGAGTTAATAAACAATACCTGTAGTAGACTCACGTTCCCGGCCACTTGGCTAATTCCAAGCCTCAACGCCTTTCTCAACTCTTCCATCAACCACGCATGGCATGTCGTGCCCCATGAGTACTCATGCACTTTATCGAGAGGATTCAGAAGTTGTAAAAGGTTGGCGTCGACCCGATTGCCACTGGCATTGGGGAAAATGACACATCCCAATACACATAGGAGATACGCGGTGGCCGCGTGGTTGACTTGCTCATCGGTTAAAGTTCTTTTCTCTTCTTTTTCCTTGGTGCCCTTGAACATATCCATCAGAGTACCCATGTTGAACCGTCTAGTTCTATACTTCATGCATCTGTTGAACTCAGTTGTTGATGTTTCTTTATCCCAACCCAAACACTTCTTAGTCAGATCATAAAGTTTCCTTCATTCCAAATGCTTAGTGAACTCATCCCTAACACCCTTGCCATGGACGGGGAGTTTAAGAATCTGCACAACATCATCTGGGGTTATCGTCATCTCCCCAAACGGCATATGGAAGGTGTCGGTCTCAGGATAAAGTCTCTCCACAAACGCCAATATAGCCACTCGGTCATGTTCCAACATTGAGTTCTCTGCAGCATCAGCCAACCCTGAATTTGCAATAATGGTCTTGAACCTTTCACATTCATCCTTCAAAGGCCAATCTAGCATTTTTGTTGGTGCGGTGGTCGCTTTGAGTAAACGAACCGTATCGGAATGATACTATTAAACACATGACAAGTTAAAAAATAAAATTAGAATAACCTAAAACTATAACCCTTAAAAGTATTACGAAGAAAAACATAATAGGTTAATAAAATGGATACGATCATTACCTCGCCATATATTTCTCGGCCCAGATTCTTTGTATCCAAATAACAATTCTCCTCCATCCTCCGGCAGCCCAAGGATTACACCTTTTGGAATATCCTTCACCTTCAGTTCATATGGGACAAGGTGTTTCGCTTTCTTTCGAGGAGGATTTTTATTTTCGGCTTCTCCTTCTTCTTGAGCACCACTAGGTTGTCCTACTTCTGGTTGTGATGGTGGAGCACTTGGTTGAACAGCTTCTTGAATTGGTTGTGATTGAGAGGCACTTGGTTGAACACCTTCTTGGATTGGTTGTGATTGAGAGGCACTTGGTTGAACACCTTCTTGAACCGGTTCTGATTGAGGGGCACTAGGTTGAACACTGACTTGGCTTGCTTGTTAGTTCCATCTTGAGCACTTGAAGCGGCTTTAGCAGTCCTAGCTCTCCTTGCACTAGCTGTCAGGTTCTGACGCCTATCCTTCCTTGCACTAGCTGAGACAATTGCATCTTCGATGTTTTTACCTCGCCTATCCCTAAACAACAAAAGAAAGTACAACAGGTTATTAATCTATATATTCGGTTGGTTGATTTAACCAATTGCCTCCGATTACTCTCAATCGTAAATATCAGTTCACCTAAAGCTACCGAATACGTATAATCGAAAACAAAAGAAATTTTTTGGTGTTCGAATATGTTTATCTACACACAATAATCGGAAGCCAAATTTCAACATAACCCTCCGAATACCAATAATCGAAAGGCATAAAAATCCACCCTTCAATGCATCACAATCGGAAGCCTCACAAAACTAATTTCTACCGAATATGCATCACTTTGTGTCCGTAAATTACTCAAGTGGTTCACCTAAACAATCGGAAGGAAATTACAAAATATAGCACCCGATTATTGGGTCTCTAATACTTGTTCTTCACTAGTATATTCTAAGGCAAAAAAACACAATTAGCTTCCGATTATGATCGATTTAGGCCTCAGTAATGAAAAACGTTCTATAATCGGTAAGCAACCTAAATATTTAACACCCGAATATGACAAATGTTCTCGTGAAATGAAGAATTCGGCCACAATCGGAAGTTTAAAATAATACCTAACCTACCGAATCTGGGTAATAACCGAAAACCCAAAAAAAAAAAAAAAACATGGATTCGTCGAATTGAAGCAATATAAACCTAATTAATGGTAGAATCTTACCTAATCAAATGACATTTCAAGTTGCCTGAGAGTTTGGCTATCAGTATCGCCTACATTAGGGACTTCATCTTCTTCGTGTTCTTCGGGTTCGTGAGTTAAAACCTCTTTATTATGGGCATGCAATCCAATATTCGGATTCTCACCGCGCACTACGCTTTTGGTTCGAGCTTTCTTACGTTCCTTTTCTTTCATCTTTATAGAGAATAATCGACGATTAACGATATATAGCGCAGAGAGGGGGAGAGTTTTCCTCTCTGTAATCGGAAGGAAAGAGGAGAAGAGGAGTTGAAGTGGAAGTTGAAAAGAAAATGAAATAGAATGAATTTAGGTTGACTTTGGTTTTATCTCACAAACGGTTATTAATCGGTAGGTAATACCACCTAATTAGCTACCGATTGTTGAGTAGCCCAAAATCGGTAGAGGGGTTACTTATAACCTACCGATTATTGGAAGCCCCAAATTGAACCTTTGCCAAATTCCATAGTTTCGAAGGTACAGGGCCGACCATAACCACTTGGCTTGAGCTGTGGATGTAGCCATAATCGGAAGATAAATATATTACCCAACCTTCCGATTATAGGTTGCCCCAAAATAAGTTTTTTCTAAAATCCTTCATTGTAGGAAATTTGAAATCTACCATAATCGGTAGAAATTGTTACTTTTACCATCCCAATTATGGGAAGCCCTAAATCGTTAGTTTAGACATTTTTTTATTCGTCCGATTATATAGGAGCCCCAAATTTCATCATTGCAAAATTCTTAAGATTTCTTATTTCTATACTTTAACAATCGGTAGTCTCGTGAGGTTGTTTTTCCTACCGATTGTTATAGAAGCCAGATGCGAGTTTGGCACAATATCGATATTAATCGGTAGTATAATATCGTTGCTAAGCTTCCGATTGCTTTATAATAATCGGGCACAAAATAGCTTCCGATTATGTAAGGGCATTAACGTGTTCTCCGCGTTTTCGTACATCCCTTAACGGTGTATATAGGTTGGGAATAAAAAAGTCGCCCCTAATTCGTTTGGGGTCGCCCCTAAAAATGCCAGGCAAAAAAAGAGAGAATAACAAAGATTTTCTTTATTCATCTCTCCCGATTTAATCGGCCACCAAACTTTACTTTTGATGGGTCCCTATGTCACGTGAGCGCCACATACTGGTGTAATTCTTTGGAGTATAAATGCGAGGTCTCCCTAGCATTTTCGAAAGGGTCTTCCTTTATATACCCCTGAAAACATTAGTGTACCCCTTGTTAGTTGAAAAAATAGTTAGTATTCAGTTATTATGAAATTTGAGAAAAAATTTGAAATTATTTATACATCTACCCCTTCCGTTACATAACGGTGACAACATCCTTCTCTGGGTTTTGCTCCGTAAAGCTTCCTTTTGCAGTCGGCTTTATAATCAATAGGTTTTGAAATATAAATCAATTGTAAAGATTTATGAGATCGAAATTGCTACTTTTGTTCTCCTCCTTATTATCAATCATATAGACCTAGTGCAAAGAGCGGAGACGACTAAAATAAAAAATAAAACTAGTTCAAAGACTTATTCTGTCGGCAACCTGCATATTATGATCAATGATTGTGATTAGATTAGACTCAAAAGTTCATGAATGGGATTAGATTCAAAAAATTTAAACTACCTGCATATGTTCATCTTCGAAGAACGGGATAAGATTCTAAAAATTTAAACTACCTGCATGTGTTCATCTCGAAGTTAGGGTGCCAGGTTTAGCTTTTCAAATAAGCTTGAACAAGATATGAATTCGTTAATAAAATGAAAAAAATTATAATTTGTTTTGCTTTTGATTTTTTGCTGACTGCTTTTGGGTTTCTTGATTTTCAACTCCGTATCTTTTTTTTTTTTTTTTTTTTTTTTTTTTGATCTGTTGTTCAAAAGGATCGCATAATAATAAAAAATTCATACCATGCAATACCTACCGGAAACAGTCTATACAAACCCAACGATGACCTTTGAAGTTTACCTACTTTTCAACTCCGTGTCTTCATCTTTGGTAACTTGATTTTTATTTCAGAGACTACACTGACTTGATGAGAACGATAACGAATCAATCGATTGTAGTCGCAATTAGCTTTGATTTAATTCGAGATATTTTTGCTGCCCTAGAAAAACGATGACCTGAAACAGCCGCCTCAATTTTTGCTGCCCTAGAAAAACTTGGAGGAGAAAAATATATTTTGGGGTACAAGTTTCTAGGAAATTTGATGTGTAGATAGAATAGTCCTATGGGTACAGAGATAAAGGGGTACCACTAGTGTTTTTAGGTGTATATAAAGGAAGACCCTTTCGAAATGAGTCACCATCCATACATATTCTCATCGTCCTCATTAGACAGAATATTTGTCGGGTGGCCAAGAACCGTTGTCCATATCATGTCCGTTAATTTTTTTATTTTTTTTTTTTTACTTAAGCGGTTTCTTGATTTTCTGTTAGCATAAGATTCTTCTCTCTGTGAGGAATCAAAAATGCACTAGTCTGCCTTTCTAGCTAAGGAATCATTTTAATTATCTTCTGAAATGGGCGGTAGAGTATGTAGCAGTATATACTAAGAATCCTATTAGTGGGGCTGCAAACTCTATGGGTTTTTAGGGCTTCACTAGTATCTAACCCGTGTTACGCACCGGGGTTGGTGGGATCGGCCAATTTTGTTTGACGGAGTTTCGCCCCGCTCCCGTAGACCAATGCATTATTATTATTTTTGAATAATAATGTTAAGCAAAACTGTTATTTGTAAAGATAATTTTCTTTTTCTTTTGGGTCATTTTTGGGAAGAGTAGAAGATATACATGATCGCCTGTTAATTTCCTTGAGATAGAAATGAATAAAGCGAACACGAATGTTGAAAAAACTAAACATACTTTAATTTCCTTCGGTTGTATTCATTTGTTTAAAATTTTCACGATTGGTTTTTGGTTTAAAAAATTTAAATAATATACTATAGTATAATAGTAATCATGTTATCCATAATTCCTATTAATAAGTAAACACTTCATTATCATCTTCATTTATCTCGACAAATGCTGGCATGTTACGATCTCTCCATGATGTCGTCTGCTTCACTATCATTTTCGTCCAGCCTTATCAATGTTGACATGTCACTGTACTTCCTTTTGTTTTTCAGGTCCTTCTTAGAAGGTGTTTAGAATTGTTCTTTGTCAGGAATAAATACATCGCCAATTGTTTGTTTTTTGTAGAGATCTTTCTTTAGTGATCTGTATGGATTTTCAGGTCCTTCTTAGGAGGTGTTTAGAGTTGTTCTTTGCCAGGAATAAATACATCGCCAGTTGTTTGTTTTTCGTAGAGATTTTTCCCCAGTGATCCGTATAGACATAATGATTGGTCTCCAATTGTATCTATATAGTGCAAAACATATAATGCTAGCATGTAGTTACCTTTTCTTTTCTATTAAATAGATATGCTTTCTCTAAAGCACCATCATAATGAAATATGTCATGTGCTGTGAGACCGTGACAGAAGAAGCTACTTTCATCAATAATGAGTCTAAAGACCATTGTTTTTCCTATTGCATCTAATATTTCTTCAAAGCAGTCTTCCCTGTTATTCCGCAAAATAAAATCATTATTCTTGAGTCACCTTGACCGTAAATTTTGTTTATTAAAGAAAGAGAGATATACAAATGTACCCCCGTTGAAATACCCGTTAGACAAATGTACCCCAATTTTTTTAACGTTTGCAAATCTACCCCAACAACTTTTCCATCCATCTTGGTTAAGTCCCACTATAAATTATTTATTTACCATTTACTCGTTGCCATGTTAACCTTCTATATTATTTTTCGTTAAATCAAGCTCGGTTCAATATCGTTTCATAATTTAAGGTTCGTTACGTCATTCCTAAGTTCAGGGTTAGTCATTCCCAAGTTCAGGGTTCATGGTTTTTTAGTCCAGGGTTCATCATTTACAAATTCAGGGTTCATGGTTTTTAGTTCGGGGTTCGTCATTTCCAAATTCAGGTTTCGTTAATTTCGTTTCAGGGTTCATCATTCCCAAATTCAGGGTTCAGCGTTCATTATTCCCAAGTTCAGAATTAATGGTTCATGGTTTTTAGTTCGTGGTTCATATTTCCCAATTTCAGGATTCCGAGTTTTTAGTTGGTGGAAATTGACCAGGTACAAAAAAGATGTGGTTCATGGGTATATATGACTTTTTAATAGGTGAGATAACCGCCATCTTGCACTTGACTAAATGGAAACCGTTTTTTTCAAAAAAAAAAAAAAACAGTGGGACCAAGTCAAAACAGGAGTACATTTGTAAAGTTAAAAAAACCGGGGTACATTTGAAAAGCCGAGAAAAAAAAAACAGGGATATATTTTCATTTTACCCTTAAAGAAATTTTAGTTACCTTTACATCAAACGTTGGCAATGACATCATTTTTGTTACTCTAATGTTGTCTACAACCCTTTTAACCATTCGTCCCGTTACTGCGATTACACCACTGATGTTGCCTTCATATATTATTAGTTGGAGAATGTAACTATCACAAAGCATGAGTTAGTTTTTATTTTTTGTATATATATATATATGAACTTTTGTTACTATGGCATTGGTGCATTTACTACGACTACACATAAATTGCACCATGGTGTTTTTTCCATGTATACATGTTTTTCTCTACACACTGGACATGCCATGTATGTTTTTTTTATTATCATTGCTTTTATGGTAAAAGTTGCTCTCTGCATTGTATTTGATACATTTATAAGATACTTTGGTAGCGAAATATAATTTAAATTGAATTACTTTTTAGATCTCACCGTAAACTTTTCCTCGTGATGTAACATTTTCAGTGCTTCGTTGAGTGGTAAGCGATTTTCAAACTTTAATTATTGAATGATTTTGTTCTCATCCGTTGCATTGTTTTTTTGGAGAAAGAAGCTCTGTGAAAGCTAGGAGAAAAGTTCTATATTTATAAAAGTATCTTGCAATGTTAACCTCGTTACATTTGTAAATCGTGACCACTCATATCGAATCGATAGCAGCAAGACCCTTGTTTTGTCGGCCAAGTTCTCTATTAAAACCTGCAATGTTAGTTTTAATTGTGGCAATATAATATCTATATATGATAAATATTTAGGAGTCTTAGATTTGTTTCTTAATGTAGATGCGCGTGGTTATAAAACTAAGGGAATACAACTTAAAGACATTTATAACGTATTTTAATTCTGGTAGTAAATCGTGTAAACAATGTTACAAATCAAGGAAATTTGGTACCTATGTTAAGTTATTTATGCTAACTTAATATTAATATTGCATCTATGTTAGTTTAGAATTTAGGTATTTATGCTAAGTTACATAGTTAATTCCAAGGGTCAATCATGATCAGAATCCACAGGTTGTGGGACGCACGAAGACACAGTAACTTGGTCAAGAATCTAGGCAAAGATAACAACTAACCTGGAAGTTATTGTTAGAACGATATAATTAGCATGCATATTAAGGGTTTTGATGTATGGCATGGGCTCAATTAGTGGACTTCTTTATGGTGTAAATGGTAAACATGGTGAAAAATAAAAATGCAGAGGTTCCCTTTGGATCTTGTAATCTCAAATTTTATTTTTTACCCCGATTCTTAAATTTTCCGGAAGAATCTGTATCATTTACCCTTATTTCACGTAGCTTTTATTTGCAGGATTTTGTTAAAGAAATTGCAAAAAATAGTGATTTAAGCAAATTCCATGTAAAATTATTATAGGATCTATTTTATTTTAAGAGAAAAATAACGAAAAATTCTAATACTAAGTTCTAATTGGTTGAGTCATCTCCGGGATGTTTCCAATCTGATATGTCAATCTTATACGTTTGACATATTAAGGTATGGTAGTTATTAAAAAAAAACATATTAAGGTATGGTATTTTCTAAAATGGTATTTCTCTAAGATAACGATAAATTGTTTTCATAAGTATTTCGATATTTTGGAGGGAGGAATTTTTAATTTGTTCAGGCTCTAGCTTAAGATGCTGGGACCATAATGGTTTTGTCTGATTATGCTCTATAAAAGATCCAAAACCTCTGTAAGCTCTCTGGAATGAAGGTCTGAAACAGATGACACTTCACCTGTCGAAGGAAATATCCCACCACGAACCTGATATACCTTTCACTAACATCAAAACAGAAAAATAAAAACTCAAATTAAGTAAAACCCATCATGCCTACACAGTCCCAAATTTAAGATACAACTTTGAAAGTAAATCGCTATCAGTTTCGCCACAAAAGCACTAATCGTAAAAACTAAAACATCTAATTCAATAAATTCAAAAAATTGGTTGTTAAGAACGTCATGAACACTCCATGGCAACAACTTCGTTTCTTATATATATCACTTCCAATCTAGAATGTCTTTCAGTTCACACTACACTCATTCACTCTCTTGTGAGTTAAAATATGAAATCATCAATAGTAACTTCAAATGCTCTATTATCATCACTGCCAGTAAGGCACCGTTCTCACGATGATTTTATTTTCAATTAGGAAGCCAGTCGTATATGGGAAAACAACACTACTTATATGTTTGTATCAAATATACCCCATCCGTGTTAGCACTTTTTTTATGTTTCTCGGAAGATCTCCTGACACAATCGTAACCCATACAAATCACCAATACCCCAACACCAATAACAAACCCAGGAACTACTTCCATTATACTTCCTTTCTTGTGCCATGGATGCGATAAATTATATTCTATATGTCCACGTAAACCTTTTAGGCAATAAAGTTGATAAGTTCATTACACATTATTATTTTTCCAATGATAAAATCTTATAAACAATTTAGAAGAATGAATAATGCGAATGTTGTTAATCAAGAAACCCTATATATTTCTGAAGTAAAGCAAGTACATAAAAAAATTTCAACCATTTAGTAGATAGGTTCCATAGTCCCCATATCCATCCTGGAGGAAAGACTCATGTAGTATCGTGAGAAACAATGAACTTTCTTTCGTTGCGAAATGCCGCTTCAACCTAAATGTTGAAGCAACAACAGAGAACTTCAGAAACCGTAAAGCTATATGTTAAATGTGTTAAATGAGAATTTGTCAATTTTAACCTGCATCATGTGTAGAAGGTATGGAACAACGGGAGAAACTTGCCTCTTGATGAGCAGGTTCAAAGTATAATCGTTCTCCTTAGAGGGATTTCTTTATAAAATGTCGACAATCAATTTACTGTGGGGAACTCACTTAATTTCTTTCATCATTGTGGAGATTGTTCGACACATTGCCAATTTTTAACATCACGTAGCTACCATTCATCACTTAATTTCTTTCATCGGTCATCACTCAATTTCTTTCATCGGTAACTACCATTCATTATTTCACCATTTTTTTATCGGTAACTACCATTCATTATTTCACCATATGCTATCTTCACAAAGGAAAGTCCCAACTCACTTGATGCCGGAAATAAAACCAAAACGACCAACAAAAAATAAAATCGGTTTTTCATAAGACTCCTAGTTCAACTCTTCCAAAGTCCCCTGTTTTAGACAACCTTCTTTAACTGTTCAGAAAAAACATTAGAACTGAGAGGTTTAAAGATACTAACCAATTTTTGGATATCTTGGATATCTACATTCTTAAGTTATCGCCTAGATATATCAGTCAAATACTCAAATTCATACTTTTTAATTCAACAACTGAAACGGGTACTAAAGAGGTGTTAGAATTTAAGATCTGTGATTCCGTGATGTTGATTATTGTTCCTCAGAATATAGCATCAAGCAAAATCAAGAATGGCAATAACTAATTAAAAATTAGACCACCACCACCCACTGCCCCTGTGCACGCAACAACACTCACATATTGTATTTTGGACACCTATCATGTTGGATCGGAAAATAATGAAAACCTATAACGTAAAATTCAACCTGTTTATCAGTTAATCCAATTCAACTAAGCATCAACAAATTCCTTACCTCTTTGAATTTATCCATTTAAGACTCATGAGTCGACATACCATCCAAATGAGAATAAATTTATTGTTTTCAATAACTTGCAGACCATTAATTCATAATAACACATCTTTCTTTTCCGGGAGCTTAAAGTTCAAAGAGTACCTTGTGTCCATCATCATAAAATAGTGTCAGAGTTTGTTATATGAATTTTATCACCCTAGTAGAGAAACACGCATTCTAAAAGCTGGATGGTAAAATCTCTGAACACGAACTTTCAGCTGGATGGTAAATTAAACTTCTAAAAATTTTCATTAGCAACCTTCTTAAAATGTCGAGCATTTAGACTGCCTGGCACATGAATGAATATGGAAATGAAACTAACTTTTAAGAAAAGTTTAGAAAAGACATGGACATGGACATGGACATGGGACACACAACAGTATACGATATACGTACCTTACAAATTTTAGTATGGTGGAAGTGACAAACTTCAGCTTGAGATGCTTCAGAGACAAGACGTCGTGCTCGGATTTTCTCTCCATTTGGTTTGGACATGAGATTAAGAATATCCAAAATCATATGCTTATGAGTAACTATAGAGGGATCCGACGTTCAACGTTCTTTGACATGGCTGCTAATGTTACATGCAGTCACGACCATGTCGGCTGGCACCTACAACATGACATCGTATTTAAGTAATATAGGGAACAATTTAAATGAACTATTGTGTCTGTTACTTCCTCAATTGGTCAATTACCATGATACTAGGAAATTGGACTATATAAAATGATAGAAATTTGCACCACCAAGATAAAGCAAGATTTGCTAAACAAACGCCAGAATTATTATATATGTACTGTAAAAGAAATTGCAGCAGAGAAGAAAGATACGTGGAACCTGTGTTATATCCATTCCATCCCCAACAAATACAAACTTTTTTAAAACTTAAGTTGTAGCACCAAAAAACATCCGCACCGTCCATTAACTATTGAAAATTATATTATGGAAAGGAAAGCCGAGAAGCCCGATCTCATTAACAAAGAAATAAACTACTGAAACTTATATAGTTATATTATGGAAAGGAAAGCTGAGAAGCCCCATCTCATTAACATAGAAATAAAATAAGAAAAATTAATATTCTTATAAACAGAGAAGATATAATAGAAAGAGACACAAAATAGAGGGAAGAAGAGAGAGAAAATTCTATTAATCGATCGAATATACAAACATTAGAGCATATATTTATAGGGCTAGACACAAGGGCATCCCAAGAATAAACGAGATTTACCCTAGATATTCTTAACATAATTATACGTTTATAACACTCCCCGATGACATTGTGTCTAAGCTAATTGCCTCGTTAAAACCTTGTCAGAAACCCCAAAGGGAAAAAACCTCCCCGAAGGGAAAAGAGTACAATTGTGAGTAAACCTTGAATGGAGATGGACATGCATATTTTGCCTCATTAAAACCTTGACAAGGAAAACCCAGTGGGACAAAACCTTGACAAAGGAAAAAGAGTACAATGTGACCTGATATGTACTTCAGTTAAATCTTGGCTTGCAAATATTAGAGTCGACACCTTCCTATTTTGATGAACGGATTTCTTGAATGCTAGAGATAGTAATGCATTCGTGAGAAATCTTCCAGTTGATGAAGTCTTCTTTTGTGTTAGTCTTCTAATAATAGTGTTCTCGAGTCTTCATGCTTCTTTCAAATACATTAAGTACTTGTGTCTTGGATTGCTTATTTCTTGGAGATGATTTGCAGAAATAGTTGATGTAGTTTCTTCAACAAAGTACCAAGATATGAATACCTTATCATACGTGAACAGAAATCATATTTGTTAGAAGAAAATCCAAATTCTTAGGAGATGATTAAGTTGATTTGGTTTAATCAAATGTGGGAATCCACTAAACAACCGAAATTTATACAACTCCCCCTTGGATGACCGTCATGTTGAATTAAATTGCCTCACTAAAACCTCGCCAATAAAACCCAATAGGGAAAAATTTGGACAAAGGAAAAAGAGCACAATATCAACATTTTAAATGAAAATCAAATGTCAACAAGAAGTTGCCTCGTTAAAACCTTGTCAAGAAAACCACATGGGACAAAACTTGAACGAAGGAAAAAGAGTACAACTTTTGACGTAAATATTGATGCT
Organism: Papaver armeniacum; assembly: GCA_023531295.1. Classification (NCBI taxonomy): domain Eukaryota; kingdom Viridiplantae; phylum Streptophyta; class Magnoliopsida; order Ranunculales; family Papaveraceae; genus Papaver; species Papaver armeniacum. Next base: position 20,988 of record JAJJWW010001929.1, on the reverse strand, counting down.
AACCCAACTATATGAGTTTTACAGAAGACAAGCATCAAAAAAATAACTCTAGTCCATCTTGAATAAGAGTTTAAGCTAGCATAATTCTAACTGCAGATTTAAGGGGAAAAATAGAATATATGCAGCTAAAGCGTGGATTTTTGTGTTTTTATGGACTCCTCAAGAGACCTATATATAAAGCTGATATCATCAACTAATTAATCCGGATTTTCAGTTTGGTACCAAACTTCTAAAAACACATACAGGATTGTTAAACCTGACATAATCGAGTCAAGTGGCTGCCTGAATATAATTTGAATCCTCAAGAAAATCACTTGTGTGAATGCAATACGAGTCCTTCAAGACTACCACGCAAAATGCATCATATAGGAAGAACGATATATTATTGAACCAATCCTCGGGTTTGAACTTATAACCCTCAATCGCTCTTAAAACGACTTATTTCTCTTAATATGCAATACGACTACACCAACCTTTAATTAATAGGCTTAGCAATTTAAATTGTTAAGTCTTGGATCCAAAATCACGCTAATCAAGAAATTAAAGAGCATAATATGTCTCTAGCATATCGAAATGGAATTGAAATAAGTGAAAACAGGACTCCACTCGATGAACCTTGAAACAAGAATGACCCACAGCAAAAAAACTGGGGAGTTCAATCAAAATTCATTGGTATTTCGACTAAACAGTTATAGCTTAATTCAAATTCCAGATCGAATCGAAGAATACGGTATATATTTTTTCCACATTCATAGGAGTGCATCTATGTTTCTGCTTTACGAATATGACATTTTCTGGGCATTTCTAATAATATCAAGTCTTATTCCTATTTTGGCTTTTTTCATTTCCGGGGTTTTAGCCCCGACTCGCGAAGGACCGGAGAAACTTTCTAGTTATGAATCAGGCATAGAACCCATGGGCGACGCTTGGTTACAATTCCGAATTCGTTATTATATGTTTGCTCTGGTTTTTGTTGTTTTTGATGTTGAAACGGTTTTTCTTTACCCATGGGCGATGAGTTTCGATGTATTGGGTGTATCCGTTTTTATAGAAGCTTTAATTTTCGTGCTTATTCTAATTGTTGGTTTAGTTTATGCATGGCGAAAAGGAGCGTTGGAATGGTCTTAGCTCCTGAATATTCAGACAATAAAAAGAAAAAAGAAGAAAAAATGACATTGAGACAGTTATGAATTCCATTGAGTTTCCGGTACTTGATCAAACAACCCAAAATTCAGTTATTTCAACTACATCAAATGATCTTTCAAATTGGTCAAGACTCTCCAGTTTATGGCCGCTTCTGTATGGTACCAGTTGTTGCTTTATTGAATTTGCTTCATTAATAGGCTCGCGCTTCGACTTTGATCGTTATGGCTTGGTACCAAGATCGAGTCCTAGGCAAGCGGACTTAATTTTAACAGCCGGCACAGTAACAATGAAAATGGCTCCCTCTTTTTAAGATTATATGAGCAAATGCCTGAACCAAAATATGTCATTGCTATGGGAGCCTGCACTATTACAGGAGGTATGTTCAGTACTGATTCTTATAGTACTGTTCGAGGAGTTGATAAGCTAATTCCTGTGGATGTTTATTTGCCGGGTTGCCCGCCTAAACCGGAGGCAGTTATCGATGCTATAACAAAACTTCGTAAGAAGGTATCTCGAGAAATCTACGAAGATAGATTTGGGTCTCAACAGAATAATCGATGTTTTACTACCACTCACAAGTTTTATGTTGGACGTAGCACGCATACTGGAAATTATGATCAAGGATTACTCTATCAATCGCTATCTACTTCAGAGATACCTTATGAAACATTTTTTTCAAATACCAAAGTTCAGTATCTTCCCACGAATTAGTGAATTAGGGAGGCTGCTTTTCTTTTGTGCAGAAGAATAGCAAATGCCCTTCACTTCAATTTTTAAAAATTTCGTCGTAAACGTGAACTACTTATACAAATGAAAATCCGGGAGAGATTAAAAAAATGCAGGGTCGTTTGTCTGCTTGGCTAGTCAAGCATGGGTTAGTTCATAGATCTTTAGGCTTCGATTACCAAGGAGTCGAAACTTTACAAATAAAGCCCGAGGATTGGCATTCCATTGCTGTCATTTCATATGTATATGGTTACAATTATCTACGCTCTCAGTGTGCCTATGATGTAGCACCAGGCGGACTCTTAGCTAGTGTGTATCATCTTACGAGAATAGAGTATGGTGTGGATCAGCCAGAGGAGGTATGCATAAAAGTATTTGCCCCAAGGATAAATCCCAGAATTCCATCTGTTTTTTGGATTTGGAAAAGTGCGGATTTCCAAGAACGGGAATCTTATGATATGTTGGGAATCTCTTATGATAATCATCCACGCCTGAAACGTATTTTGATGCCTGAAAGTTGGATAGGATGGCCCTTACGTAAGGATTATATTGCTCCAAAATTCTATGAAATACAAGATGCTCATTGAATGGTAAGAACCTAATTTTCTTTTTACGCCGCGAGATATCCAAGGAATTTTTTTACAGTCTCTTCTAGAGTAATCGAACTCTTTTTCCTATATATGGATATGGATGCGCAAAAAAATGGGTCCTCATTGAGATTCCCAAATTTGGAAGATATTCTATTTATTTCGGGCGAGCCGGGCTAATAAGATGAATAAAATGAGTTCTGTACCATGAACTTTGTACCGCGCACATCACTTAGATAGGCTCTCGAAAGTCACGTAGGGGGAATAACGAAATGGAATATGAAAAAAAACGAAGAAATAAAAGAGGATAGGATTCCACTTGTACTGGATCTTAATTTCACATTGTCTAGTCGGATCTTTCCCCACCCCTCGAGACTATATATAGTCTTGGGTTTTTAGAAGCAACTAACTTCATATTGTAATTCTTTTTTTCACTATTAATATTTAGTTTCACTATTAATATTTAGAATGTTAGGAGGAACCCGCCATGCCATATAATCAAAAAAAGAACAGAACCACGAGATCCATATAATAAAGGCCCACTTCTTATCTTTAGCCTAATTTCTTGCTCAACCTGTATTTTTTCTTTTCCCTTATTCTTTTCCTTTTTTTATACAGACTTTAAGAAAAAGGGTAGGATTTTCTCTCTCTAGACATTCGGACGATGGCATGTATGTATGCTGATTCATATCGAATTTGTATGAGTATCTATTATTAACCACAGGTTAATAATGGATACTCAATGGCAGGAACTTAACAGTAGATACTCAATGTCAGGAACCAGATTTGAACTGGTGACACGAGGATTTTCAGTCCTCTGCTCTACCAACTGAGCTATCCCAACCCTTCTTGAGGCACCATCCCCATCCTACTAGAGGGCTTGGGTATATGTCAATTCAAGAGAATAAAAAAGCATTACAAAATCTTACCCAGGCCCTGGAATTTCCGGAATCTTCAAAAAAGAAAACTTTTAGAGTTGAAAATAATGATGTGAACTGTGAATGATTCAAACAGGGATTCCTTGATCATAGAGTTTCCTTTGTACATATATACCACAAGACTTGTGATACGAGAGAGGCTTTTCTGCTCCGATCCTTTTGTGAAATAATATAGTGAATGCGAAATATAGCTAATTTTCGGGCGCTGCCGAAAAGAAAAAAGAGTAGAAGTCTAAATAAACAGTTAGGGAGTAAAACGGGCCTTTTTGTGGGGATAGAGGGACTTGAACCCTCACGATTTATAAAGTCGACGGATTTTCCTCTTACTATAAATTTCATTGTTGTCTGTATTGATATTGACATGTAGAACGGGACTCTATCTTTATTCTCGTCCGATTAATCAGTTCGTCAAAAGATATATCAGACTATGGAGTGAATGGTTTGATTACTGAATATTCGATTCTTCCTTCAACTTGGAATAGATTCACAAAAATTATTCCTTTTTTTTATGTAAAAAAATTTTTTAGGGCGACATTAATAGAATCTTTGATATTTCAGTACGTATACGTACGTATCGTAGGTTTATCCCTCATTCTTTATTTAGTTTAAATTCAAATTGAATAGAAGGAGTCCTCTACCAACGCAGTCAACTCCATTCATTAGAACAGCTTCCATTGAGTCTCTGCACCTATCCTTTTTTTATTTTCACTTTCAGAAATACCTTCATTTTTTTCTGAAAACAGGATTTGGCTCAGGATTGCCCATTTTTAATTCCAGGGTTTCTCTGAATTTGAAAGTTATCACTTAGTAGGTTTCCATACCAAGGCTCAATTCAATCAAGTCCGTAGCGTCTACCGATTTCGCCATATCCCCTTCTTTCTTTCGTTTATGCTGGAACCGTTAACCGTTGAATTCATTAGATACAGCTTATCTATCTAAAAAGTTTATCTCTTTACTCCTCTTTGATTTCTTTTATTTCTTTCTTATTTACCCCTTTTTCTATATTGAAGGACCTACATTTGGTTTAATCAGAAATGATTCTATCATTGATGTATCCGCAATTCAATATGGATGGATATATACCACATATATATTCCTCTCTTCCTCGCACTTTTCCCACCCGATTTGAAATACTTGAACGTTCGATTCTTTTTTTTAGAATGCCATATTTTTTCTTAATTTCTAATAATTTAGAATTAAGATATTGATAATCATATTCATATAAATTATAAATATAAAAGAGAATCATGGAAAAGAAAAAATGTAGAATTTCTTCCCATTGAAAATTTTGATATCAAATATCACTCTATTTATCGTTATATTAATTCGTATGTTATATTATATTGTTATAGAATACCATTCTATTCAGTATTCATTTTTTCTCTATTCATATTCATTATCTATTTTGACTAGCTAAGAGCTAAGTAGTTGACTGAATTCCTATGCACAACACAATTTCTGTTATGTGAGCCCGCTTAGCTCAGAGGTTAGAGCATCGCATTTGTAATGCGATGGTCATCGGTTCGATTCCGATAGCCGGCTTTTCTCTCTTTGTTCTATTTTATACTTTATTACATGATTAATAATAAATAATGTCTCCTTGAACTCAAGGAATATTGAAAAGACTTCTTTCCTTTTCTCAAAAATAGCGGATCTATTATGTCGTAAGAACTTCCAACTATGAATAAAAAACAGATTCGAGCGGTTGGTTAGATCTCTACAGAACAAATTAAGACAAAGTCTCCTTACCTTGCTAGATATACAAAAGAGTCTGAATATTGATACAATTCATCTCATTCTTCTTTGTAGTACAGTACTTAACTTCAGTATATTTTTTTCGTTTATCGTTTAGTTCAGTCTTAATTTAGGTTTATTCTGTAAATAAAAAAAGGAGTTTTTATGTCTCGTTACCGAGGGCCTCGTTTCAAAAAAATACGCCGTCTGGGGGCTTTACCGGGACTAACTAGTAAAAGGCCTAAAGCCGGAAATGATCTTAGAAATCAATCGCGTTCTGGGAAAAAGTCTCAATATCGTATTCGTCTAGAAGAAAAACAAAAAATTGCGGTTTCATTATGGTCTGACAGAGCGACAATTACTTAAATATGTTCGTATCGCCGGAAAAGCAAAAGGGTCAACTGGTCAAGTTTTACTACAATTACTTGAAATGCGTTTGGATAACATACTTTTTCGATTGGGTATGGCTTCGACCATTCCTGGAGCTCGGCAATTAGTTAACCATAGACATATTTTAGTTAATGGCCATATAGTAGATATACCAAGTTATCGCTGCAAACCCCGAGATATTATTACGACGAGGGATGAACAAAAATCCAAAGCTCTGATTCAAAATTATCTTGATTCATCCTCCCATGAAGAATTGCCAAAACATTTGACTCTTCATTCATCCCAATATAAAGGGTTAGTCAATCAAATAATAGATAGTAAGTGGGTCGGCTTGAAAATAAACGAATTGCTAGTCGTAGAATATTATTCCCGTCAGACTTGAACCTAACTCAAATAGCAAGGCAAGGATTCGGAGAATTTTGCCCCCTTTTCGCCGAAGTAAATTGACCGAAGCTAAGGAGTGTGATCCGGATATTTTTCCCATATCATGTATCATAAATGGATCCGCGGGGATCTTTTTATGTCTTGGCTACCCTTTATCAGTATTTTTCGTACCACCCCAATTAGGAATAGAGAATTCATTTCAAAGAAAGGTCTACCTCTTGGAATAATCCTATTCCTTGTTTGTTTGTTATTTGATCCATTGTGGTCAATAACGCTCTTGAATTAGGCAAAGGTAAGGAAAGAGAGGGATTCGAACCCTCGGTAAACAAAAGCCTACATAGCAGTTCCAATGCTACGCCTTCAACCACTCGGCCATCTCTCCTACAAAATTTTATGATTATGACCCAGAAATCGGGTGAATAGCGAGCCATTCATATTTCTTTTTTGCAGTATAGGTACGACCAACCGATTATAACAATTCGAAATATGAAAACAGATGGGGTGGTCTTTTGATCATAGAACGATTATTCTATTCTTTTTCCTTCTTTGAATCATAATCCAATAAAAAACTTCTCGAGTTATCATAATCTGTAGGAAATATTAATTTCATGTTTAGAACGAGTCTTTTTTTATGTTATTTCGTCCTGTACAATTCCTTTGTTTGTGGGATTCTTTTCCCATGCGAGGTAATGAGAAGAATTATAGAATGGATTGCGAACTATGCCTAGATCACGGATAAATGGAAATTTTATTGATAAGACCTCTTCAATTGTGGCCAATATCTTATTACGCATAATTCCGACAACTTCCGGAGAAAAAGAGGCATTTACCTATTATAGAGATGGTGTGATTTGATTCTATTTAGTGTTCTCCGTCTTACGAGTAAGGCACGCAGGGTTGGATTCGGTATAAAACGAAACGCGTTTATTGAAATAAACCTTAAAAAAATCTACGCTTCTTGAAGGTGAAGTTTGGAAATAGAACAATTCCTTCTATTGTGTATCCCCGATTGATGCAGCCTCAGATGCTTCAATTTTCTAATCTAGTATTGAACGAAAGGTTACACCTATAGGTTCTTTCTGTATTAGAGGTCAATCCTACTCCATCAGTACCAACCAATAGGCGGCATAGGGGAAGAAGCACTACACCTAGGAATCAACAAAAAAACTTTGTTATAAATTATCCCTTTCCTTATCGGGATCGGAACTAACAAGAATGGTTGGGACAACAAACATCCATCTCGTTTGTACTTTGGGTACCTATATAACCATCAAAGACTGTTGAAGTGACTAATTCCTGGAAATAGGGGGCGTTGAGGACAAAGAAATTGTTGGAGTCACCTTTTCTATCTAGCAACAACACGATTAGTGTTAAGAAAAGACCTCTTGCAGGAAGGCTGACTAGAGATTTCTTGTAAAAACACTAGTCCCTGTCAGTTCATAATGAGAATATTTCGATATTCTTTTGGTTCCATGGATTATTATCATTCATTATGCACAGAAGGGAGGAGCCGTATGAGATGAAAATCTCACGTACGGTTCTGAAACGGGGATTCTTTGAATAGAATGAACGACCGCAACGGATGTCAGCTCAATCCGAAGGAAATTATGCGGAAGCTTTACAGAATTATTATGAAGCTATGAGACTAGAAATTGATCCCTATGATCGAAGTTATATACTGTATAACATAGGCCTTATCCACACAAGTAACGGAGAACATACAAAAGCTTTGGAATATTATTTCCGGGCACTAGAACGAAATCCATTCTTACCACAAGCTTTTAATAATATGGCCGTGATCTGTCATTACGTGCGACTATCTCCACTATAGAAAGAGGGAAAGAAAGATAAAATACGCTAGTAAATACTAGAGGATAGGCTTTCTACATATGTATCGTACAAAGCAACGATTTTTATTAGCTGTAGCAAAGAAAGAGACTTCATAAAAGCAAAAAAATGAAGAAATGGATATGCCTATAATACTATATTCTATGGATAGATAAAAGATCTAATTGATAGAGGAAGCGCCGTAAAGATCAATTAGTGAAATTTTTGGCCGATACAATAAGAAAAAACTGCTTCCTTATGTCATGATATGAGATATAAGTTAGGAATCAACTTATGTAATAGAGTTGATCCACTAAGGTATTGAGCAGCGGTGTAGCATCAGATCCCAAAGATAGTAAGTCCTTTCTTTCTTAGAGAGGAAAGTCTTTTTCAAAGATTCTATATGAAAATGAAACTGAGATAGTTACCTTTCAGAAAAAGATAGGATAGTGGGTTTCGTTTTTCTGAAGGTAGGAGAAAAGATAAAACTTATTTTGAATAAAAATGCAAGTTTAAAACTTATGTAAATGTAATTAACCCCTTCTGGTTAACCCGAGAAACAAAAATGGGATAGATTTATGAAAAATCTTATTTAGTTAGATAGGGTCGATTAAGATGGGACACCAAAATAATTGATTGCTGAGCCGTATGAGGTAGGAAACTCTCAAGTACGGTTCTAAGGGAAGGAATCGACCCACCTATTCCGACCGAGGAGAACAGGCTATTCGGCAGGGAGATTCTGAAATTGCGGAAGCT
>JAJJWW010001929.1:0-2500 GCA_023531295.1 Papaver armeniacum | reverse complement strand
CTCTTGTTTTTGTCTTCGTTAGTTAGATTTATCTGTATTTCAACTGAATCTAAAGCTCCAGAGTATATCTTTTTATAGTATAGGTCGAACCAAAAAAGAAAAAGACATTGCCTTTTTTCCTTTATCTGTCCGAAAAAAGGTAAAATCCCCTTTTTTGTCCCTGTCCCTAAATGAATGAAATACAATAGTAAATAATAGTAAACTGGAAATGAAAGTCTCTTTCTTTCTCACATCCGTTCTCTATCCCATTGTCGAACCAAAAAGATCGGATGCCTTGATATGGAAATATTTGGTACATGAAACCACGATCTGATGTAGATTGTAATTGTAGATTTATAATAGAAATATTGGAATCACAGAAAGATATTCCAAAATAGACGGTTTTTGTGACTCGGAAGAAATGTTTCTCTGTATAGGAACAGAATAGCCATTTATTCCTATGAAGCATCCAGGAACAAGAACATTAAATCAGAAATATCGACAAATTCTTCCGTATCCCAAGTAAATAAAAAAGAAATAAAGGGGGTACGCTGCTACAATTTTCTCTCTACTATTGAATTTTAATATCAGAATAGCTCATATAGTCATGATTCAATGGGTCAGATCCACTTACTTTTTATTTTGTTGATTTCTAAAGTGACATAGTAGTTCTTCTACTCAGCGGAATGACTGATCATGATAATCAAGACAAATGTTCCACTTTATAACTATACTACTATAAATATAGAAAAGAACTTATTATTATATAATAAGTTCTTTTCTATGTTCTTTTTTATATTTATGTGGATGTTTCCTTTTTTTGCCATTGAGTTTACAAAAAGCAACAATATCTCTATTTTCCGCCCCAAACCGAAGACTTAGATTAGAGTTTTGTGAAAAAAGCCCCTTATCGGATTTGAACCGATGACTTACGCCTTACCATGGCGTTACTCTACCGCTGAGTTAAAAGGGCTCATTTGATTCAATTGTTGAATGAACCAACAGTCACTATGAGTCTACTGTATGTACCTATGTATATAATATACATCATATAGATAGATCTCGGCCCGTTCAGGACCAATCAAAAAATTTTTTACTTCAGATTTTTTTTGAGAAGTCTTGAAAAAATGTAGTGCATTAATATTGCTAAAATAAAAAAGAAATAAGCATTTTTCCTAGACCGCCCCTAAAAGATTTTTTGACCCTCATCAGAATGAGATTCATTTGATTGAGACACAATTCGACGTAGATCCAAGATATTTCATCGAATCATTGATGAAGAGATTCGACACGTACCCTGCAATTTTTATAGAAAAAAGAAATTAGATGGAATCATGAAAGCAGAAAATATTCTTCGAATTTAGTCATAGCATTACATTATATTGACAATTACAAAAAACTGTTCATACTATCAGTATAGTAGGCGATTAGGCGGGTATGCCCCCATCGTCTAGCGGTTCAGGACATCTCTCTTTCAAGGAGGCAGCGGGGATTCGACTTCCCCTGGGGGTAGGGTACTACGAAAGGAGGTTGATCATGGATTTATCCATAAGTCTAAAATGGATTCTTCCTGGGTCGATGCCCGAGTGGTTAATGGGGACGGACTGTAAATTCGTTGGCTATATGTCTACGCTGGTTCAAATCCAGCTCGGCCCAAAAATCCGTCGATCCATCATGAGATAATAGAACAAATTTTGCCTCCAGAAACCAGACGAAGAAAGAAAAGAATACTTTTTACGCTATATCCTTAATTTCTTTGTTCCCATAGATTATACTTTCTAATGATCTGGTCTGTAACCTTAATATATAAGGGGAGGTAAAGAAAAAATCTTTTTTCTTTTTCACCGAAAGATTTATTATGAAATGATTTGACTACTAGTAATACGTGCCGTTCTCACTAAAGCCCATACCCATGTGAATATTAACATATCGCTTCTATCTCTGTTACAACACAGCGATTCTAAATAGAAATATGCTATGAATTTAATAATAAGAATATGTATCCTGTACATCTTATTTCCCTGGGATTGTAGTTCAATTGGTCAGAGCACCGCCCTGTCAAGGCGGAAGCTGCGGGTTCGAGCCCCGTCAGTCCCGACCTAGGATTCGATGAATCCGTCAACTCATTTCTCTATTTTCGGTGAAGAGAGAGGACTGAAAGCAAAATCTAATTCCCGCCGGAAGTCTTTTTTATCATCGAAGAAATACAAGAATTTAAATGCATTCTCGACTAGTACTGATTCGTGGGGAGAGCTAGATTGGTACAATTGGTGGTAGGGTCCTATTCAGGATTTCAAGAGATACCGCACAGGTTTTACTTTTTCTATTGGTTCTGATCCATGGAATTCAATATAATACCCACCCGGTTCCCAAGAGCATACATACAAATTGGATTCCTTCATTGTGTGATACAAAATGAACTTGACCTTAACAGAGTTGGCGCGCCAGAATCCTTTTTATATTCTATTAAAACCACCTCTTTATTTTCTAGCTCCGATTTTTGGGAACCTCAATTCCTAAT
>JAJJWW010001928.1:0-42374 GCA_023531295.1 Papaver armeniacum | reverse complement strand
TTAACACAAGTGTTTAGAACGCTCAAGTTGGGCTGGATAATCGGGTTTTGACAAAACAGACGGAGAATATGTCGAAGTCTCAGGATATTCACGGAATTTCAAAGAACATTAATAGAGATTTGGCCTGGACTTTTCATGGGAATCATTTGGAAAGAACCTGTCTCGACAAAACAGATTGTGAAGGATTTTCACAAGAAGAAATTATCTATTTCCTTATCAAGTTTCGTTTCAAAATGGAAAACTCAAGTTACGCTTTGGTAGTTTCTTAATCAAGGAAGGGTTCAAGTAAAACAGAGGAGAAGATATCCTCTTAGGATTCATATTACCAAGTTTGGAAAAGATACAACTAATCAGAGACACGTAAGAAGATTTGAAGGGGATATTATACGTGACTTGGCTTCTAAAGAAAAGAAAATTTATTCCAAGAAATTTCGTGCACCAAAAGGCCTGTTGGGTATATATTGGTCACGGAGGTCGAGCAAAGGAGGTCAGAGAGTTTGGGGTCGATTGGAGGCATAGAATCACACTGCAGAGGAGTTGCAGCAGCAGCAGGTGAAGAGGAAGAAGATAGGTTGCAGACGACACTTAGAAGTGTCGTTCTGAAGAACACGAAGAACGGACTCGCGGACAAATAGTCTTAAATTCAACGACAGTGTCAATCAACTATCGTTTTCTTTCACAAGCCTTAAAAACCTGTAACAGTGACGCTTGTAACACCAATACAGCGTTACAAATCTCTCGTTTTATACAATTTCTTCAATAAAACACCTATTTGAGCTATGGATTATTATTTTGTGCGTGTTTTCTATACGAGGAGCTAAACCCCATCACTGGGACAAAGGAGGAAGTCGGATTTCATATATGTGGTAACTTGAATTAATTCTTATTCACTTTTTGCACTGTTTATAATTGTTTTATGATTTTTATTGAGTGATTGTTATTTCAATTGATGGGTCATGCTTAGCTTAAATGATTTGATGTCCCATGCTTTAGATTTACAAATATTGCTTTTCAAAATCTATCTTGGCAAATATTAAGAGTTAATAAATTTTTTATTTGAGCCATAAATATCCTAGGATTTATTTTTGAACCACATGAATATGAGAAACAAGAAATCCTCAAATTCCAAAGAACTCAACTTTGTTAAAATCTTTTCTTTGTTTCGTATTTTATTTAAGTAAGTCTAAAACCAATCTTCAAAATAGTCCGATTGAACGATACTCTACTTACCACAATTAAAATCGTAATCGCTTTTAAGTGCCCGCCGACGCGGACTTGTAAATAGGTTTAGGTTTAGGTTTTGTATTTTTTTTAAGTTTTGTATATATTTTATTTTTATTTAATTTTTTGTTCTATTTTACGTCTTTTGGTATTTTTGTTTTTGTTGTGCAGGTTTTGCTGAAACGAAGTGGAAAGTCGAACTTGCCAAAAAAAAAAAAAGAAGAAAACCGAGATATTATTTTTGCTAGTTTTTTTATATATTTCTTTTGGACTTGTATATATTGTTTGTTTATTTTTTTTATTATATTATTTATTTATTAAAAAAAAATATATAACACGTGCACACACCAATTGCATCGTCAGACTACCGATTTTAGGAAAACTCGTGGATTAGTAAGCTGAACCCGTGCCTTGGGCCTTATGGGAGTTACCAGCTGAAAGTCCACAAACCTCAGCCTCGTACCTTTGGGTATATTTTGCTGTGGTAACTCGAGCCTACCCATTTTAGTCGACCTTGCATTTGCACAAAAATAATGTCGAACTGGGTATTACAATAGCCAATACAATGAATATCCGACTCGATTAGAATGGACACTACTACTTTGACCACAAAGGTGCATAGTGGTCGTGGGAACACCAACCTTTTCAAGGTTATGGTTCATATCATAGTGAGCCCTAATTACTATTCGCACGCGCACAAAGTCATACGAGCAAGAAAATAAGGAATATTACAAGACTAGTTCCCTGTCTTTGGACGTCTTAATTAAACAATGGAAAACTAGTCCTTACACATCCTTCCGTTCCCTACTCGTCCTATAGAAGAGTCTCTCAAAACTTTGGCTGTTTCTTCCGTCCTACTGGCCCCATCGAAGAGTCCCTCAAAATTTTGGCTGAGAAAACTAGGTTTTGAAGAACGAAAGAATTGCCTAATAATCTTGATTACCAATTTAGCCTTAAAAATGAGAAAAGTTATTCGCATAATCAAGATGACGAGGTTAGAATTGGTAACACTACTTGTTTAGAAGAGGTTCAACCATTTTCATGTTATGAAGAGGATAGTGTTGATCAAGAATCTGATAGGCATAGTAATCAGAAATTTGTTACTCCAATTGAGCTTTATAATGATAATATTTCTAGTTCAAATCCAAATAATTTTAATAATTATTCACCTATACAAAAGGACGAGGATTTGACTAGAGATACTCCCGTTTTAGATGATGTAGTATTTCCTTTTGATTACGAAGCGAGATTGGCTTAGAGGGAACGAGTTTATTCTAAGAATAATATTTTAGAGTCTACAGATTTAGAAACAACAGTCTTAGATGAAGAAGATGAACTCGTAGAGCTTTTAAATATGTATGAGGATGTGTCACCTCGAATATGACCTACAAGAAGCAATTGACCATTTTCGGATTCCGATGATCTAGAAATTAGGGAAATTGTAGATAGTCTATCGAGAGACACCCAAAACTCTAAGTTTGGGGGTGACTATCATTCTCCATGTGCCTTACCTTAGCTCTTACAGAGATCCCTCACTTGGGACTTGATATATGTGCCTCAACCATTGTGCCGATTGCCTTCATACTAGTTCATCAAACCTAATAATGTCCAGTGAAGAAGTTCTCGTTGTTAGAAACCCATCCTCTGGTTGATGTGGTTTACTCAGGCTATGATACCAAGATTGATTTTGTTTTCCCACCAAATATTTTTCTTCCAAATGTGGGAACGTTTGAATTTGAAATGTGTCAATTATTAAGTTCTGAGACTAAACCTAATTATTTTAGGAAAATAGAATTGACACATTTGCTTAAGAATGACCACCACTCTCATTATGGTCAACTCTGTAAGTCAAATCTGATTGACTTAGAGGATCCTCAATTATTCAGGTTATTATTATGTGCTTCTAAATTTTTCCAGACCTTAGAACCTGATATTTCGGATCTTACTTATGAGGAGGTGCAGCCCAAGAAAATATTTTATTTGGACCCCTTTATAGAACTCCGAACTCGAACCACAACTAGATGTAGTTGTCTTAAACAGGAAACTAGGCAAGGGTGTGCTATGTTTATTCTTGGTTTGTTGCAGTTTCCTTTATCTGTGTTGACACTTTTTGATGCAGATGATCCACAGTTGTTTCTGTTATTGCTTTATGATATGAAGTGATTAATTCTTTCTTATGTCCAATAAGACGTTAAACTTAGCACTTGGGAGGTAACCCATGCTCATGCAACACGGCAATATCTTTCCTTAACTCTTTTGCTTCAAATGGTAACAGTTTCTCCTTGTTCATGCTTTTAATTTCATCTTTAGAACATTGAGGACAATGTGAGATTTAAGTTTGGGGGTATGGGAGAAACTTTTTAGTTGCATTGTTAAACTCCAGAGCCTAGAAATTTATGCTTATTAAGGATGGCACTAACCAATCTAAGTGGATGGAAGCATTTCGGTTGGAGGAGTTGAGGAACCAATCTGATTAGATGGAAACATCTAAAGAGTCTATTCATAAAAGCACATAGATCATGTGTTAGAAATAACATGGTAGTTTCACCATATCTCGTTGAGTCCTTTTCACTTCTATTTTTATTTTGTTTTCTTTTAAAATATGTTTCTCTAAGTGATTAGGTGGGGCCCACGAATCAAGTTGTTACCGATGCTAGGGTGAATTAGAGTGATTGAGATAAAATAAAAAAAAAAAAAAAAAAAAAGTTTGTTCAAAAAAAAATTAACACTTGGATAGCAATATGTGTGTGTTCTCCCGTCTCGTCGCTTTCAAACAAGCGTGGAAACGTGGATCCACGGAATTACCATATAATATGCTGACAAGAATCATGCGCTGATCCGCAAGATCTAAACATGTTGTTATCCGCAAGATCTAAAAAAAAAAAAAAAAAAAAAAAGTGAGACCACTATCCGACCAACCGGAATAAATTAAATAAAGCTCACCACCGGAACCCTTTGTATATGCCAGCTTGTGTTGACCTAGAGTTAGGATTATTGACCACTGGTTCCCTTGTATATGCCAAAGTGTTGATATTAGTCCAGACCTCGTATCTCAGTCCATTAGGATAGGGTTCATTTTGCGGAGGCCTTCTTGCATATGGGAAACACTCCGGCTCACTTAGTAAACATCAAATCCATCAATGTTTTTCTCTATATCCATCTTCTCGATCTATCCATGTGATTAGTTTTGACTCCTGATATTGATGTCCATAGTGAGACTATCTCGAGTAGAGCTCGTCACTTATATATGAATTTTAGTATGCTTGAGTGCAAACTCATGTACAACAATTGGAATTTCGCATCAGGGTACTTCCTCCCGCAGTCAATAAGTATGCCAACCAAGGAGATTCTTTAGTACCTTCCAAGGTTCTCGCCTAGATAGCTAGGGTCTGGAGTGTAAAGGTTTTGTGGGTACACCTCCGGTAAAACCCTCCCGAGACTATAACTCGCCACTAGGGCCACCTAGGTTTAAAGGCTTATTGCATACGCTAAATGCAATCGACGATGCCCACGATGTTGAGTTAGGATTTTATTTTGTATATTTGATTTGCTTCTGACCAGCAAATAATAAGTTTGGGGGTATTTAATAGACGCATTTATGTGTCTATATTAGTCTCACCTCTCGTAATGTTAGTACTGATTTTTGCGCTTATTTTGGTATTTTATGTCTTTGTAGGTGTTTTTGGAGAAATAAGCTTTTACGGCGAAATTGGCTCGAAAAGTGGTTTTTGCGCTCGTGAGAAAATTACTAAAGACACCTGAAGACGACCACAGGCACCCTAAGCATGCCGCAGACTCCTTAAAAGTCATAATTACACCTCAAAAGAATTGTTAAAAGGGAACCCGAAAATGGATAAGGGGTACCCATTACTAAGGGGTAACCCTCAAGGCATGTACTATTCCGCACCCCTACTCTGGTTAGGGGCATCCTTCTTCAACATTTCAAATAAAGAATTTGGCTGGAAACTTTTCTCACGCCGTGCACTAGGGTTTCGAATTCGTGGGCTGTTTTCAAGAGATTTAATCACGGATATCTTATGGGCTGGACTTATAATGGCCAAACAGGGTTAACACAAGTGTTTAGAACGTTCAAGTTGGGCTGGATAATCGGGTTTTGACAAAACAGGGTATCGGAGAATATGTCAAGCCCCAGATATTCACGAATTCTCAAAGTAACATTAGGAGATTTGGTCGGACTTTTCATGGGAATCATTTGGAAAGAACCTGTCTCGACAAAACAGGGATTGTGAAGGATTTTCACAAGAAGAAATTATCTATTTCCTTATCAAGTTTCGTTCAAAAATGGAAAACTCAAGTTACGGCTTTGGTAGTTTCTTAATCAAGGAAGTGTTCAAGTAAACAGAGGAGAAGATATCCTCTTAGGATTCATATTACCAAGTTTGGAGAAGATACAACTAATCAGAGACGCGTAAGAAGATTTGAAGGGGATATTATACGTGACTTGCCGGAAAGAAAAAGAAAAATTTATTCCAAGAAATTTCGTGCACCAAAAGGACTGTTGGCATATATTGGCCGTTGAGGTCGAGCAAAGGTGGTCAGAGAGTTTGGGGTCGATTGAGGCATAGAATCACACCACAGAGGAGTTGGGCAAAGCAGCAAACATAGAAGAGGAAGAAGATAGGTCGCAGTACGACACTTAGAAGTGTTGTTCCCAAAAACACGAAGAACGGACTCGCGATAGCCTTAAATTCAACGATGCTGTCAATCAACTATCGTTTTCTTTCACAAAGCCTTAAAACCTGTAATGACGCTTGTAACACCAATACAAATGCACAAATCTCTCGCTTTTATACAATTTCTTCAATAAAACACCTATTTGAGCTATGGATTATTATTTTGTGCGTGTTTTCGATATGAGGAGCTAAACCCCATCACTCGGGACAAAGGAGGAAGCTGGGATTTCATATATGTGGTAACTTGAATTAATTCTTATTTACTTTTTGCACTGCTTATAATTGTTTTATGATTTTTATTGAGTGATTGTTATTTCAATTGATGGGTCATGCTTAGCTTAAATGATTTGATGTCCCATGCTTTAGATTTACAAACATTGCTTTCAAAAATCTATCTTGGCAAATATTAAGAGTTAATAAATTTTGTTATTTGAGCCATAAATATCCTAGGATTAATTTCTCTCGAACCACATGAATATGAGAAACAAAGAAATCCCTCAAATTCAGAACTCTCAACTTTGTTAAAATCTTTTCTTTGTTTCGTCATTTTATTTAAGTAAGTCTAAAAAACCAATCTTCAAAATAGTCCGAGTGAACGATACTCTACTTACACACAATTAAACCTAATCATCGAGACTGTGGCAAAAGAAGATTAGCAACGAGGATGGGTGTTCAACGATTTTGTCTCATTGCTCAATTGTGAACTCAAACGTAAGCAGTAAACGTGAGAAAATCTTCAACTGTAAGAGAGCTCATGGTTGTAGTGAGTGATGTAACAATGGCATCATAAGAACCGTTCTAAACCAAGAAGAAGGCAAAGGACGAAACTCCTTATCTCGTAATCTGTCGTGTTGGCAAAGCAATGACGACTATCAACCAAGTCTCGAGCATTATCGATATATGCTCGCATGGTTTGAGATCCTTTCTTAAGAGCACGCAGCTCACAGTGAAGATGATGGATTTGAGCATCGGACTTAGAAGCATAAAGAGATTCGAGAGAGGTCCAGATTTCTTTGGAAGATGTAAGACGATGAACATGGCGAAAAACACAGGTGTAAGAGAGGAGAACAACCAACTTACCAAGATTTTATCCTCGTTTTTATCCATGAAAGAGATGCCTGAGTAGGAACCGCATTATTAATGTGGAGATGTCAGGTGGTTTTATACCAGTAACATAGCCATCGAGATCGTAACCTTGAAGATACGGCAGAAATTGACCTCGCCACAAAGAGTAGTTGTTTTCATCTAACTTGACAGTGATTATATGATGAGGTTGAGAGAATTGGACAAGAGCCATTGTTGAAAGTAGAGAAGGAGAAGATGAATTAATGAGTGCATAGGTTGTATTTGCTTCAGTAGACATGGTTTTAGGGAAGAAGACTACACGAAAATAGGGTTAAAAGGACCTAAACCTAGCCGATACCAAGCTAAAACTAGTTAGGGTTTATGTTTAATAGAAGACAAAGAAGAACTTGAATAGACGACGTGTTTTTTGATTGATATTAACAGTTTACATTGAACTGAGATACATATATTTATACATGAATTGCCTTGAACTTTAAGCTACTCTATTTCCTAAACAAGTCTAGTTTCCTAATATACAAAAGACTAGAACTTTCGATTAATGGTAACGTAAAGAGAAGAACACGTACCTAATGTTGTGTTAACATTAGGTACATGTGTAATCAAGGGGTCCTCCGTAAATTCGCACTTTAGAAGTTCTGTTGGTTCATCTAATCAAGGTAATTCAGTCTATAAAAATCCTAAATTTTGATTCAGGAACATATACTAAATAGATTTAAATCCTAAACAGCAATAAGAAAAATTGACGGTAGAAGGAAATTTCGATTACCAAATCGGAAATTCATGAAGTCTAGTACCAAACAAGTCTTAACCACCAGCAAGCACCATGAATAACCACCATCTAAAGCTTTTGTATATAAGGGTAATTCACTCGTACCATAACTGTTGGAGAAAATGAGTTTTTAATGTTTTGATTTTATGGTTTTGGTGGGAATGGAACTTAGAACCTTTGGGTCTCTAAGAGATCTTACTCATTTTCATATGAGTGAATGAAATAGGATCTTAGTCCCACATTGGGTATAACTAAAAATGATATCCACTATATAGCTATTCCTTTATGGATAGTTAGTAAAACAATGTGGGTGGAACTGGTGAAGGAAATATTTTGATTCCACTAAGGCTTGGGCTTAAGGCTAGGGCTCGTGTTACCGGCGTGGACAAAGTCAACCAAGACTTATCCTTTTTTTGGTCATAATTTTTGAATTAATTCCTAAAACGTTTTGAAAATCAAATTAAATTTTGTCATTAATTGTGGGGGGGGGTATGACCTGGAGAGAATTATTTCTTTCTGTTTTTCTCTATGTCGACATTATGTGCATGACCGTTTTATTGCTGTTACAAAAAATCTTGAATTAATTCGAATTTATTTTTGTCTTTAATTCCGGTTTATTCTCTCATTAATTCGCTCTTAATGCACAATCAATTCGACCTCTCTTCTCCCCTATATAAACCACTGAGTTCTTCATTTCAATTTGTGTCCGTAAGAGCTACTATCCTCTTCTTTCGCCTCTCCCTCTGTGTGGTCTTTTTCTTTTATTCCGTGCTTTGTCAGTTGAAGTTCGTAAGAGGGGAAAGTATTGTACCGCTAACAATACTTGCAACATGCAGTTTTGTATCCTGGATACAACTTGACCATTGTGGTATAGGCATCACTCATTCTTGAGGCGTACCGTCAACTATTGTGTTAAGGACAAAGGTGTTGAACACGTGACTGCCTTTCCTCGTTTGTCATCTGAGTGCTTATTTACCTTTCAGCAATTTTACTTATAACTTATTCACATCTTCTTTTTTTAGTGTTTTATTGTTACAATGCAACAATCTTAACACAATAGTTCTTCTCTCTGTCTGCAGTAACAATGGGTAAGAACGATGTTGAAAGGCCTTGCAAAATTTTCTCGGGAAAGACTTTAAGAGGTGGCAGTCAAAAATGTTGTTTTTCCCGAAGTTACCATGAACTGGATTCCTATGTTCTAAACCTTTTGATGAATCCTCAATGATGTCAATGTGAGTCCTGCTTTAGAAGAATGGAAGAGGAATAACTACATGGCTAAAAATCATATTCAATTGTTTAGAAGATGCTCAGATATGAATTTTACAATGCTAAGGAGAACTTTTTCTACTTTTGATTTATGGGCTGCTTTGGAGGCAAAATACTGCCGAAATCGGCTGAAGCAAGAAATTCTTGGTAGCTAGGTTCATGGAATTTAAAATGTCGAATGACAACCGTGGTTGATCAATTCCTTGAATTCCAAAGAAATTATCAATCTAATTCTTGCTAAGGTATGGTGATTGATGAAACTTTTCAAGTGTCTCGTCAATATCATTGAGAAATTGCCTTCTTCCCCGGTCCGAGTACAAGAAGAAACTGAGACATGAAACTCAAGTGAAGTCACTATGGTTGATTTGGGTAAGAAGATTCAAGTTGAAGAATTGTTGTGCTCCAAGGAAAAAATGTATCTTCTGCAAGGGACATGTCTAATAAAGCTCATGTGACTGAACACAAAGGTTCCAATGCTGAAAAAGGTGATAAGAACCGAAACAACTCCAAGAAACCCCCTGGCAAGAAAGAGTATGTTTCAAAACCAAAATCTAGCATTAATAAAATTAAGGGTGATTGTTATGCGTGTGGAAATCCTCGGCCATATGGCGGTTCACCTGTAGAAACCGTAAGGACCTTAAAAAGAAAAATAATGCTAATTTGGTTGAAAACAACAAAGATGAATTTTTCCGGTACAAGACCGGGTTAATTTGGTAACAAATGTGAGACTCGGTGGGTAGACTCCGGTGCTACCAAACATGTCTGTGGAAAATGATACATGTTCACCTCCTATAATAAGGTAGGGGAAGGAGAAAAACTCTATATGGGTAACTTATCTGGGCAGCTTCGGTTGTGAAAAGGCAAAGTTGGGCTCAAGCTCACTTCGGCAAGACTCTCACTTTGAATGAAGTTCTTCAGTGTTCCAGACATCCGCAAAATCTTGTTTCTTGTGGTGTTTTAGACGATAAGGGATTTAAAATTGTAATAGAATCTGGGAAATGTGTGTAACTAAGGGTAAGGATTATGTGGGGCAGGGGTATAAGACTCGAGGGTCTCAGATAAGCTTAATGTAAAATCCGCCGAATGAATAAGAATGATTCTTCTGCTTATGTTTGTGAGTCTTTGAATGTTTGGCATGGTAGACTTGGACATGTAAATTATAAGTCAATGCATAAACTGGCTAATGTAGGCTGCATACCCAAATTTAGTTTGGAAAAGGAACACAAATGTGAAATATGCGTAGAATCAAAGTATGCTAGAAAACCTTTTAGCAAAAAAGTTCATAGAAATTCTAAACCCTTAGAATTAATTCACTCAGACCTAGTTGACATGAAATCGGTTCAAACTAGAGGTGGTAAGAAATGGTTTTTACTTTATAGACGACTGTACAGGTATTGTCATATATATTTGCTTAGAGGTAAGGATGATGCCTTAGAAGCCTTTAAAATGTATAAACTAGAAGTTGAAAACCAATTGAATGCTACCATTAAAACAGTTAGGTCTGATCGTGGTGGTGAGTACAGAGTTCCGATAGGAGATTTCTGTGTAGAACATGGCATAATACACGAGGTTACCCCTCCTTATTCACCTAGTCTAATGGTGTAGCTGAACGTAAGAACCGTACTCTTAAGGATATGATGAATGCCATGTTAATTAGTTCAGATTACCTTCGAACTTGTGGGGGAAGCTATCCTCTCAAAGATGCTATATCCTGAATAGAGTACCCTTTAAAGGATCAGATAAAACTCCATATGAATTGTGGAAAGGTAGACAACCTTATTTTGCATACTTCAAAGTGTGGGGGTGTTTGGATAAGGTTCAGATCCCTAAACCTAAAGCAACCAAGATAGGACCCAAAACTGTTGACTGTGTCTTCATAGGGTATCCTGAGCATACTCCTGCATATAGATTTATGGTTGTGAGTTCTGATATTTCTGAAATTGGTGTGAATACTATTATGGAATCTAGGGATGATGTGTTCTTGAAAATGTTTTTCCTTTAAAATCTCTTCTCGTAAGAGAGGCCTTTGATCCCCTAGATGTCCCTTCAACCAGTCTTTCGACTTTACCTTTAAAGGAAGACGAAGTAGAAATTGAGCCTAGAGAAGTAAAAGGGCTAGAACCAAAACCTCCTTGGACCCGACTTCAGAACACTCAGCCAGAGGCCGATCCTCGTACTTATGAGAAGCCATGACTTTTCCGTTTCTCCATGGTGGAAAGAGTCATCTCAGTGAGATGGAATCCATCAAAGAAAATGATACGTGTGAGCTGGGTAGATTTACCTGGGTGTAAGGCCACAGGGATGTAGATGGATCTTCGTGGAGGAAACATAACATGATGGAATCGTTCAAAAATACAAGGCTAGGTTAGTAGCTAAAGGCTATAAACAACAAGAAGGTGTAGATTTCTTTGATACTTACTCACCCATTACGAGAAATACTTCCATTAGGATGTTAATTGCTATAGTTGCGGTTCATAACCTAGAGATACATCAAATGGATGTAAAGACAAATTTTTCTAAATGGTGAATTAGATGAAGAAATTTACATGGAACAACTCAAGGCTTTGTAGTGAAAGGTTGTGAAAACAAAGTTTATAAATTGAAAAAATCTTTTATGGATTGAAACAAGCACCTAAACAATGGCATGAAAAATTTGATCATGTAATGTTTTCTAAAGGGTTTTAAAATCAATGAACTGGACAAGTGCGTCTATACTAAACTTGTGAATGATGCTTGTGTGATCAGTATGCTTGTATGTTGATGATATGCTTATACTTGTACAAACATGGATGTAATTAATTCCACTAAGAGCATGCTAAATGAGAACTTTGATATGAAAGACTTAGGCCCCGTGCAGATGTAATCTTAGGGATGAAAATTAGAAGAAATTCTAACGGTTAGCAATAATTAGTCAATCTCATTATGTTGAATTTGTGCTTAGAAAATTCAATCATTTTGATTGTAAACCCGCTTATACTCCGTATGATCCTTGTTATAGACTCAAAAAGAATAAGGGTAATGGAGTTTCACAACTTGAATACTCACGAGTGATAGAAGTCTGATGTATTTGATGAACTCAGACTAGGCCGACATTGCTTATGCTATGAGTAGTGTTAAGTAGGTATACTTGTAATCCAGGGCAGAACATTGGGATGCACTTTTTAGAGTGTTGAGGTATTTGAAATACACTTTGACCTTTTGTTTAAATTATGAAGGGTACCGCCATCCTTGAGGGATTTTGTGATGCAACCGGATATCGACTCGAGGAGACTAAGTCTACGAGTGGATATGTTTTCACTCTAGCAGGTGGGGCTGTTTCTGAAGAGTTCAAAAATGCACTCGCATAGCTCAATCCACTATGGAATCCGAGTTTATTGCGTTAGATAAAGCAGAGAGGAAGCCGCTTGTCTAAGATGCTTTTTAGAAGACATTCCTCTCCTCGGCATAGGCCCTCGTGCAAGCTATATCTATACATTGTGATAATCAAGCTGCTATAGCTAAGGCTAAAAACAACTACTATAATGGGAAGCTATACACATTAAAAGAAGACATAATACCCTCGAAAAACTAATCTCAAAAGGCGATATTTCAATTGATTGGGTAAAGTCTAGGGAGAATATCGCTTACCTTTTGACGAAAGGTTTGTCCAAGGAGATAGTTAATAATGCATCGAGGGGGATGGGGCTTAGGCTCATTAAATAAACTTGCCATGAAGGATACTCAACCTTGCCGATCGAGATCCCAAGATCAAGGTTTTGAATGAGACAACTAATTTGTGGCGGGTCAAGGTAAACACTATCGAGAATTTCATTCTCTGCCCCTTCCCTATGGTGTAGACGTGATAGTGTGACTGCATGTGAAGGATGACTTTTAACTAAGTCTTAATGAATTTATAGTTTCAATTTAAGATTGAAGTAGGGTGTAGCAAGAAACACTCTCATGGAACTCACCTATCCGAACGTGGAAGTGGGTCGTCTCATGAGAATAGAGCCGATTCTCTAGAGCATTCTCGAGAAACTGGATTTGTCCAGGGCCAAAAAGGACACAACGGCACGAACTTGACAAAGCACCTAGAGAGATATCACGCGGTGGTTATTATCGTGGATTACACCAAACGATGGCAGCTTCAAGACATCGCGTTCATCGTCCATCAAGTAGTCCTGGCAATTTCTCACTAAGCAAAGGTTCAAGACCTCATGGACACCTCTTGCCTAAGTGGTATTTCTCGCTTTCCGTTTTCAGATTTTATCAGATTTCATTAATGTGGGGGATTGTTGGAGAAAATGAGTTTTTAATGTTTTGATTTTATGGTTTTGGTGGGAATGGAACTTAGAACCTTTGGGTCTCTAAGAGATCTTACTCATTTTCATATGAGTGAATGAAATAGACCTTTTAGTCCCACATTGGGGTATAACTAAAAATGATATCCACTATATAGCTATTCCTTTATGGATAGTTAGTAAAACAATGTGGGTGGAACTGGTGGGGCAAATATTTTTGATTCCACTAAGGCTTGGGCTTAAGGCTAGGCTCGTGGCGCACTCTACGTGGACAGGTCAACCAAGACTTATCCTTTTTTTGGTCATAATTCTTTTGAATTAATTCCTAAAACGTTTTGAAAATCAAATTAAATTTTGTCATTAATTGTGGGGGGGGGGGGGGGGGGGGGGGGGGGCGGGAGGACCCGGAGAGAATTATTTCTTTCCTGCTTTTTCTCTATGTCGACATTATGTGCATGACCGTTTTATTGCTGTTACAAAAATCTTGAATTAATTCGAATTTATTTTTGTCTTTAATTCCTATTATTCTCTCATTAATTCGCTCTTAATGCACAATCAATTCGACCTCTCTTTCTCCCCTATATAAACCACTCGAGTTCTTCATTTCAATTTGTGTCCGTAAGAGCTACTATCCTCTTCTTTCGTCCTCTCTCCCTCTCGTGTGGTCTTTTTCTTTTATTTCGTGCTTTGGTCGTTGAGTTCGTAAGAGTGGGTAAGTATTGTAGTGCTAATAATACTTGCAAATGTGATGCTTTATCCTCGGATAAACTTGACCACAGTGGTATAGGCATCACTCATTCTTGAGGCGTACCGGTCAACTATTGTGTTAAGAACAGCGTGTTGAACACGTGACTGCCTTCTCGTTTGCTGTCCATTGAGTGCGTATTTACCTTTCAACAATTTTACTTATAACTTATTCACATCTTCTTTTTAGTGTTTTATTGTTACAGTCGCAACATAACTTCCATTTTGGATCTGATTTTCCTCTTGAGAGATCACTGCCAAATCTTGTGTTAATAGTGGTTTTCATTTTAGGATGCAGAATCAATAATTTAAGATTTTGTATATATAACCTTTATCAAATTACTGTGTTACAAAGTATATAATGGAGTTTGTTTACTTCCTAGTATCATATGGATACATTAGGAGTGGAAAACATTCCGTCATCAAATCTTACATAAGTTACATTTCCTTTTCGCCTGCGCATTTTTTTGCTGCTAGGAGAAGAGTTTGGAATTCTCAGAGCCGGAGTAGATTCTGAAGTACATGCGATTTTGCCTCATTCTCAGATTTCGTCCCAAGCTGGCTAGAATAGTTGCTGATATTAGCATAAAATTAGAGGTTCCCACAATGATATAGTTTTCTGATCACCATAATGACTTCTCCTCTCATCAGTAAGTCTTCTTCTCAGTTTCGTTGATTTTCGTCTGAATTTTACATGCTCACTTGATTTTTGTGAATTTGGTCGAATTATTCTTCGTCTTACTTATTACACCTAGTCGTGTGTTATCCATTTGAGAGTTTGACGATAGTGAATTATGTGTGTGTGTGTGGGTGTGGCATCTGATCAAACTCCATTTTGTAATGTAACTAGAGAGCGATCTTCTTGATCAGCATACGTCCAGTTTGTAGAAGGAGTGGAAGTTGGATATTGGACTCTACAGACCGCATTTAACTTCACTTTGTGGCTTTGTGTGAAATTTGGATTCTTCCTTAAAAGTTTTGGAGAGGGTAGGTGTTTTTATTAGGAGGTGTCATATAACATTACTAGGAAATATGAAAAAGTGGAGGATTTCTCTTTGCTGCAACTTTCAAGGACATCGAGGAAAAAAAGTAAAAGTGGTGGAGATTGTCGGAAAATAACATTACTAGGTGTTCTACCCTACCACCTTAGAATTTTTGTTTCACGGGAAAAAATATTACGCAGTAGCTCTAGTTGGATACTCTTTTCTTGTCAGTATACTTCGTAAAATCTTTGCTATCCAAACACTTTTTCATTTTGTGAGTTGTAAACTTGATGTATGTTTGTTTACATGAATGCGCGCAGTAGTAATTCTACAATTCTACATACACGTTTTGTGGTTGAATACATGAAGTAAGATTGTTATCCATATATAGTAAGAATATGGTCTGTCAGGATGAGAATCTAGTATGGATGCACAATTTTTGAGCCGCCTAATATAGTTGAACATGAAAATCCCACTTACGCAGTATGCCTAGTTTTTAGCAGGAAAAGCTGGAGGAAAATAACAGGTCCAAAGCTCATGAAAGTGTACCTTGACTTCTGAGTTTGCATTCAGCAATCTATGGGGAAGGTCCTCCTTCGGCGTTTTGTATCGCGTGATTATTGATTCCATGCTGTAGTAGCAAAACAGGTAAGGGAATACTATTAGTAATTTACATCAGAGTTTATATACAAAAGAATATCACGTGGAAACTAGCCAGATAGCATAATCACCACACAATAACATACAACTTTGGATTGGGATTCTTGGGATATTTGAAGATTGTTTATTTAAGATTTTACTAATTTAATGGCGAACAGTCCATAATGTCATCATGCTGTGATCTTAATTTAGTGGCCACCCCAATAGATACAAGTTCGACACGATTTCTTTCATGCACGAACAACCCAATATGAATCTTATGCAAAGCAGCTGTTACTGGTTTTTAAGTAACTCTTGGTACAAGAGTCTCAACTCTTAAGTCAAATCAAGTCTTAAGTTCATAATGTCCCTTGAGCTAATTTACTGTACATTCAGAAGGATTCTGACTATACTTCGCTTTCCTTACAGAAGAAAACCAAGTTCTATTGGGGTTCTAACGAACCAAACTTTGTCATTATCGCCCCTTAAACTTTAACTTTGAGAAGAATTGTGGATAATCGTGCTGCAAGCTTCCGAGATTTGAGAAGGTTGTGCAAAATTCTGCATAGAGACGAATGATTAAGTCTAGGACCACCTAAGTCATCCAGAATACAATAGGCAGTGGTGTGTTTTGTGGATTGTAGCTCTACTTTAGCTCTTTTTGTGTTTTGTTGCTATTCTTGTGGGCATTTCGCTCTTGTTGTATTTGCCCGCGCACGGCTTGTGTGCATTTTAATCTATCCTTTTTGAAGGATCAAAAAAAAAAACATCAAATTAGAGGTTCCAACAATGACATAGTTTTCTGATCGCCATGACTTCTCCTCTCATCAGTAAGCCTTTTTTCTCATTTTCATTGATTTTTGTGAAGTTGGTCAGAGTAGTGTTGGACTGACTTATTACAGCTAGTCAGGTGCTATCCATTTGAGAGTTCGGCGATAGTGATGAATCTGAAGCAAAGAAAGAATATCTTAATGAATTATGTGTGTGTGTGGTATCTAGAACTCCATTTGTAATGTAACAGCACCATGTCCTATTTGTAGGATGGAGTGGGAAGTTGGAAATTGGACTCTGCTGACCGCATTGTACTCAAATGGATATTTGGGATATGGATGGTGAAAAGAGAACTTAAGGGATCCACTTGACATCACTATTCTAATCTTATAGTAGCACTATGTAGTTGGAGCAATTTGTTTCAGGATTGTAGGATTGAATTGTCTATTCATTGGATGTGAGTGTATCGGAATTCCAAGTCATTCGAGGCGGTCCTAAATGGTCCTAGTGTGATTTGGACTGCACATTGTACCTGGCATCGTAGTCCCTGTTCGTTATTAATGAACACCAGAAATACTTGTATTTGTATACGATTCTTCCTATTGCATCTGTAAGGTTGTTTTTTTCAACTTGTTTCTTATGTAAGTTACTAAAAGATCATTGTATTTTTCGTCACAGGAATTATGTTCACCTGATATTTCTTCTATCCTTGTGTCTCCAAGAAATAAAATTCCAAGGGTATCCTCAATAGCATGGACATCAAGTGCAGTTGATATATATGAACCACTGAAGTAAACCTAAAGATTGAGGTGGTAGAAGAATAGTGTGCAGGGTAGATAACTTGAAGGATAGATGGTGAACTAATACTCCTTGAGTTAGAAGCAAATGTAATTGCATTATCTGAATTGAATCACCTTTTGTTTGAATTTCTGTTGAATTTCTTTACATGGGGAAGTTTCACTGCAGTCAAGTATGCTGTTGAATTTCACCTTTTGTATCCAAGAATGTTGTAAAATTAAGAGAGCTCTAACAGATTCAGATGTTGGGACATCCTTGGTTACCTATAAAGTAATTTTGATCGATAAATATCGGATTTGAACGTTCGTTGTTTCAAATATAATCCTTTAACGAATCCTCCACTACGCCTTGCCATGCTGCAACAATGGATGTTTTTTACCTTTTACCATGTCCAGGGACCAGGACCACCCGTGGGGCCGATTCCGTGCTTCGTCACATGGGCCAATTGGTGTTCCCATAAGGCCTAGGGTTCAGTAAGAAAACGTATATCACTCCATCTTACTTGTAAAAAAACCCACAGCAGTCACTCCTACTACCAGTTGCGGCGGCGCATCGTTATAAACCCCAGTTTCCTCCATTATCAACACCAATTACTATCTTCTGTCCACCAACACCACTATTATCACACCACTTAATGAATGGGTTATCAGTGGATTTGGGATCGGAAATGGTTGATAATTGATTTGAGTAACGAGCGGAATCGGAAATGGTTGATTTGTAGAGTGGGATCATACGGGGTGGTCTTTGCGATGGCAGCCAATTAGGTGTCCGGAAGAAATTCCTAACCTAATAGAAGTTAGAGCTGGTTATATTTTGTCACATATGTTAGCTCAGATTGCTGCACTAACCCAAGAGGTCAGTTTTGGAGTTTAATAACAATTTCCAGTTTAAAATCTACCATGGGTTCTGTTTCATTCACATTTCAATCTTGGAGTTCAATAACTCTGATTGTATTTTCCTGTTTTTTCCCACAGTCCTGCACAACGAGATCAAACAAAGATCAACGAGACTGAGACGGACCTTGAGATGGGGAAAACCCATACTAATTACTCCTGGTATAATCTCAACTCATGTATTTATCTTCTCTGGTATCTTTTCCTGGTGTAATTACCATGTTGTCTCATAATTTCTTTCCGTTCAATAGCAGTGATGAGCACGAGCATTATATGACTTTTATTTTGTGAAGAGATGCTTAAAAACATGGAATGAGTAGCTTCAAAATGCCTTACACATTACTCTTCCTAAAATTGCGATGCTGAAAGAAAGCAAGTGACATAATTGGATCAAATTTTTGTTGGAAAGGCTTAAAGCCAGTGCTTGCAATGCTGATGAAATAATGGATGAATTCTCCTGCTGAACCTCTTGCGTCTACACCAATAAAAACAGCTTGAAGACTTTATGTAATTTTGCCTCATCCTGTAATTTCGTTTCAAGCTGGCTAAAAGATTTGCAGATACTACCATAAAATTTGAGGACCCGTCAATGATATAGTTTTTTGATTGCACCTCTTCACTCATTAGTAAGTTTCATTTTTCTCATTTTCATTGGTCTTTGTCTATATTTTAGCTGTTTATAGTTTGATCCTCAGCAACAAATTGTTAGTAAGGATCTTTTTCCAATGAATATTGACTTATTGTTCGACTAATTTAACTAGTTTGAGTAAGTAATGTTCTCCATGTACACTAAGAAGTTCTTGGCAATCTGAAACATAGAGCAGTGGGATGTTCCTTCCTGCTACATATAATTGAATTACATGATAGCAAAGAAACATAGACTTCTTATGATTTCCTGATTGTTCATAAATTGTAAAATCAATACAAAATTTATACCAACTCTTTTTTCATTTTTCCTGTTTCACAGCATTATATGACTTCTGTTAGAGTAATGTGCTCATCATGTATTGCTAGGTTAGATCTATTCATGTATTTCTTAATTGATTAGTAATGATTATTCACATGATAATTTAAACAAATGACGAGGTACTGAATAGCTTTAGGTTAGACTTACACCCATAGTGCGTCTCTCATTGCTTCACTCGTTAATTACATTGCTGGATTCTGTGCGTAGCCTGTAGCAAAAATATCCTAAATGAACAACTTGCTGGATTCGTTTTCATAAAGCTAATGAGGTCTCTAGCCAACCTTCCAAGTCTGATAGAATACCTGTTCAGCAAGAGGTGGAAGGAGAGATCAGGGAAAGCCATCAAACATGGAAAATGGTTATTCCACCTCCCTCTAAGCCTGCATCCAATGAAAGTTAGCTAGGATGTTGGATGGGTAGAAGATATATGAAGAGCAACTAGCAGTACTACGATATCATTTGTCTCTAACAGATATGAATAGAGATTTATGTTCCAACTAGGCCATGTGTAAAATTGTCGCCACAATCCACTAATGTCAATTGCACCAAACCTACTCTTACTACTATGACTCTCGATCTAAATTTAATGGCTTGTACATTAGTGTTAGGTTCCCGTATCAAAGAAAGCCTCAAAAGTATGTCACATTTTTTTTAGATTTCTCTTGAAATTTTGTGTAAAATTTATATTGAAAACTAGTGTAATGAATGAAATACGGCTTTATGATTTATCTTCTCAAATGTATGTCACTTTTTCATTATTTTTTTGTTTGCATTTCCATCTCAAAAGTGTGATTTCTCCACTCAATAGATTCTTGTAAATTGAATGTTCACTAATATGTTTGTGTCTGTTTTCAACAGGTGAAAGACAGATACGAAGAATGATGTTATTTAATGCTGCTCCAAAAGCAACCAATATGGTGATCATGGTATGAAAAGAGTTGCAAGACCTGCATTTTCATTTTTTGTGGTAACATCGTATAACATGTCAGGAACGTGACTGCTAGATGTGATCAGAGCTAGTTTGGATATCGCTTCACCACTATAAGTCTTGATGTTCTCTTTCCAGCTGTGTTTTTATTTGTAAATAAAGGAAATTTTCTATCTGCAGGGGCATCTGCAACTTCAGCTGGTGATTGCTCTAAATTTCTTCCAATTCCAAGTCCTGCAGTTCCAACTGGTGCTGCTCGTTTTCATAAAGCTAATGAGGTCTCTAGCCAACCTTCCAAGTCTGATAGAATACCTGTTCAGCAAGAGGTGGAAGGAGAGATCATGAGGAAGCCATCAAAGCTGTCAAACGGTTCTTCCAACTCCCTCCGAGCCTCCATGTCCTGAACCCTTAGTTGAGATCCAGATATTGATCTAGTAAATAACTCAACTTTAGGGTTTGCTTTGCAGCATATATACAGCTATTTATGGCATTTAATCTGAGCCTCCATGTCCAGTACCACCAGCTAAGGAGCAGGTTGAGCTTGTGAATAACTCTGTTTCACGGTCAGCTTCACAACCTGACATACAGCTGGACAATGGCATTCAGTCAGAGCCTCCACGTCCTAAACCCCCAGTTGAGGTGCAGGTTCAGCTAGTATATAACTCAGCTTCAGTCTCAGCTTCACCGCCTATACTGCTAGATAACAACATCCGGTTTGGGCATATCATTTGTCAGCAAGCTGAATATCCAACACAAGAACCAGCAACCAAAGTGCATGTTGAATTACCTTGTCATGATGTTGTTGAGCCCATGGAACCGATTCTTCAATTGTCTATGTCGATTGACACATCTCTAGGTGGATGGGGTTCATGTGTATCAGATTCCAGAAGGATGGGAAGTCTCCCAGATTCCATTAATCGTCCATGACTTCTTCTCGGACTTCTCAGTCTCTGCTCAATCATGAACCTTTTTTAAATGAATCTGCACGAAAGCAGCACCATGTTGGGTTAGTAATTAACTCCACTCCACAGCCTACCATCCTTCGGTTGGGACGTAACACTTCCCACCAGGCTGAATTTCCAACACAGCCAGCTACAACGGAAGACCATTTTGAGTTAACTACTTGTGATGATGCTTTGCAAGATACAATGTAGACAGATGTGTAGGTAGCAGTGGTACACGTGTAGCAGATTTCAGAAGCTTGGGAGTTGTCCCAGACGACATTAGTCATCATCCTTTACATATTGCTCCGTTAATTTATGCTCGAACTTCTCTCAGACTCTGCTCCAAGGTGACCCTCTTCTAAATGGATTAGTAAGATTATCCAAGAGCGTGTGAAAGCTGTGAAATTCCACGAAGAATCGGTTAGTGTTTACGTTAGTCATTATTCTCTTACATGAACTCCTGTAAATCGGTTATTTCAAATGGATTCTATCAAATTTTGTATAGGTCCCTGAACTTTGAATTCTTCTATCGCATTTGAGAAATGTTGTTGGTGTCTGTGCAAATTTTGAAATTTTGAGCTACTTTTATAATGCTTAAAATAGGTTTTAATGTGCTTGGGAAAGGATTAGATCAGATACTTACAGATTCAAAACTAGTCTTACTAACATTATCATAGAAATCATTTGAATTGCACAACCTCAATTGACAACGTTACACAAAAGAAACTTTGGGATGTCAGCATGAGAACAAGTGATGTAAACATGTTTACAGATTGATGTAATGTCTTTACATGGGGAAGTTTCCACTGCAGTCACATTTCATTCCAACATGTGTTGCTGATGTAATGTCTTTACATAGGTGTTGGTGAATGTTACTTGACTGATTTCTTAAATTAAGAGAGTTAAAACAACTTAAGGATGTAATGCTGTTTTTGGTGTACTATGATTTTGATCATTTACCTGGTTAGGACATCCTTCGTTACCGGACAGTAATTTAAATCCGATAAATATCGGATTTTGAACGTTATTCACTGCAATTTGTTCAAGTACTACTCCTAAAGAATCCTTTTCTTGGCGTTTGCCATGATTTGATTCTCAATCCTTCTTCTTCTAAGTCATGAGCTAAACTAACAGTGTTGCAGGTTAAATAAAACACTACAATGTATTCAAAGTAGGTGTATCACTTTTTTCAATGATTGAGTCCTTACGTTATACCATGTCCATACTACATGCAACGCGCTGAATCTTAAGTTTTGAGTGCCGGGGCATCTATACTGGGGCGGATTCCGTGCCTCGTCTCATGGGCCATTTAGTGTTCCTATAAGGCTTAGGGTTCACGAAGAAAATGAATATTGCCTCTCTCTCTCTTATATAAAGAAAACCACACCAAGCAGTCTTGCGACTCTTACCAGTTACGGCGGCGCACCCCCTGGTTTCCTCCCCTATCCATCATCTTCCTCATTATCAACATCACCACCGCCATTACTACACCACCACCGCCACTATTATCATCACTACTTGATGAATTTTGTGTCTCATAAACCATGGAGAGAGAGGGAGGGAGGGAAGAAAAATGATTGATTTGATTAATTGGTACGAGCGGAATCGGAAACGGTTGGTTTGTAATAAGGCATCAAAGCCAATTAGGCGGAAGAAATTCCTAACCTAATGATGCAGCCTCTAATTGATATGCAGATCACTGGAGGTATTGGGTTGGCTAGGCCATCTTCTTCACCGCACAATATTTAGTCAATTAAAGGGTATGATTTTTTCTTGGTTTATGTTTTTAGAAGTTATGCTGAGGGTAATTCAATTCAGTGTAGCTTTGATTTTCTCTCTTGAGCAGATCATTGCCAAATCTCTGAGTTAACTATGGGTTTCATCTTAGTATGCAGAATCAACAATCTAAAGCTTTTGTATATTACTTTGATCAGTTCCTATGTTATAGAGTAAACGGTGTGAAAAACATTCCATCCTGAATCTTACATTTCCTGTATATTTCTTTGCTTAGGTGAAGCTACGAGAAGAATTTGGAATTCTCAGATTTTATGAGAATTCTTTGTTATAGCGGTTCCGCGAATTTGTGAGATTTTCTGAGAATTCTTTGTGAGAATTCTCAGATTTTGCCTCATTCTCAGATTTGGTTTTAAGCTGTATGGAAGATTTGCTGATATTAACAGAAAATTAGAGGTTCCGACAATGATATAGTTTCTGATCGCCATAATTAACGACTTCTCCTCTCATCAGTAAGAAGTCTTCTTTTTCTCAGTTTCGTTGATTTGTGTGAAATTGGTCAGAGTATTGTTCAACTTACTTATTACACCTAGTCAGGTGCTATCCATTTGAGAGTAATGGGTCTGAAATAAAGAAAGAATATCCTAATACAAAAACTTCGTAAAATCTTTGCCATCTTTATTTCCGTTACCTTATACAAAAACTTTCTCATTTTGTAAGTTGTAAAATTGCTATATGTTTGTTTTCATGAATGCGCAGTAGTAATCTACTATTCTACATACACGTTATGTGGTTGGAATACATCATTGCATGAAGTAAGATTGTTGTTCATATATAGTAAGAATATGGTCTGTCAGGACGAGAATCTAGTATGGATGCATAATTTTTGAGCTGCCTAATACAAAATTAAACTTTTACTCGGTGCACAATATAAGTTCTTGTGCAATAATGATAATGATCTGTAGTTATGATTGGTTCTTTCTGATTGGTTTTGTACAATAATCATACTTTTATTAGAAGTGTACAAATTGTTGTTTTTTATGGTTCAGCAGCAAATCAGGATTCACTTAGATTAAGTTAAGCTGGGTTGGTAATAGTCCTGATTAAGGTCTGGTTTAGGGTCTAGCTTAAGGTCTAGTTGTCTAATGAGCTGCCCTTTGAAGCTATTGAGTTGTCCCTCTATCTAACAATGATCGAGGCTAGAGAGAAACATGGCAGGATTTCTTTTCTAGGTATAAAAGGAAAGGTTCTTAATTCTCTCTCATTGGGAAGTATAAGCATGAAGTCTGAGTCAAAAACCTGGATCTGAAATTCAAAATGGGTGACCATACATGTTGTGTTGAAAGTATGATCAGTGAAATCAAATTGCTACCGTGGGGTAGTAATTCCCTGTGCTTCCTAACAGCTTCTAACTACACAAGTGGTGGTAAAATATTATAAATAATCTTGAAGTTGTAGGTGTTTGGTCTTGTTTTCAATAGATTTAATAAGAGCTCATACTAGTTATAATTTCAATTCAGTCTGTTCTTAAGTTTGAAGAGTGAGATTGGTAAAATGGAATCCTACAGTTTATTTTTAGAGTACTATCTGTAGTGACTTTTTTGCTCGTGAATTTCTTAATTTCTCATGGGTTGGAGAGTTGGATTTACTCTTATTCATTTTTCTTTTGTGTTTTTAGCTTCATTTGAGAGGACATGAAGATGTCAGATCATGAGGAACCAGTTAGAAACAAGTCACACCAACTGACATTTCTTAGAGCACTTAGATGTGGTTGCAGCTATAGTCCAACCAGGACATCATTCCGAAGCAGTTGAATCAAATTGACGAGTTCTTCTCTGCTTGTCTTATCGTTCAGGTGACATACTCTAAGAGTCTAAACTTCTAGTCCCTGTCAATGTACGCTGTTGTGATTGCAGGCACAAGAACGGAATATTCCAATGTTTTAATCACCAGGCAGTGCTAATTGATGGAATTTTGTATGCTTCTGGTGATCAAACCACTGATAATGACTGGTGTGTGAAGTATACAATTCCTGGAGGAATATATTCTGCGGTTGTGATTTACATGCTGACAAATAATTGACGGAGGTTAGTAACTGCTTGTTTTTGTAGTGCTCAGTATTTGTTTGCGCTTCGGTTCACATGAAAAATCTGAATCTGTCCTAATAAATATGCTCATTTGGTATGACTATGAGCCATGTTTGTTACTTTGATAAGTGCACAAAATTCTTCTTGAAGAATCATCTGTAACACTGGCACGTAATCACTACTAGTATAAATGTTGCTTCCTCTAATGATGTTTTGGTCAACTTTTCTGCAGGATGGTACAGTATAAATATACATACTACTCCAGTGCTATTGTCAAAGAACTACCATGAAATCCTTAGGGCGACATCAAATGGGAACCAAAAACTGAGCAAATGTAAGTGAACGAAGTTACATCAAAGGAAAGATTAGTTTAAGGCAAGTGAAGGTGCTTAATTACTAGTATATGCTTGAAGATATGTGTATTACTTTTTCTTCAGAAAGAAATGTAATACACAAAATTATTAGCCATTCAACTTTGTGTGTAATCTGTATCAACGAAATTTTGTAAATCATTTACTTACTGAGTTAATAGTCTTTTTTCAAAAATGGAAAAGTAACGCAAAAAAGCCTAGTTGGTTCTTGAGGCTTTGGCTCGGCCACTAAAGTCCCTCTAAATCTATTCTTTTTCTGCTGGGCAACATTACAACTTTCCCAATTCATCAAGCTATCGTTTTATATCTGTGGTTCACTAAAAAGGTCTCCTACAATCTCTTATGAATTCCCGGCATCCACTCACTACCATCACTGGCGCTACATTCTCTGTCAAAATCAGCAGGACAAATAGGTCTGTAGGTGGACTACTGCTATCTAATTGCAAGTGTGTGACCACCACCAAGCCCATTTGTAAATACCAGTGGCAGTAACGTAATAAGAACTTCTTCTAGTTCACTTCCCTGTCCATTGTTTACCCTACTATTTAAACAACATCTGTATTAGGGCTTTCTTTTTCATTCTCTTCATCTCTTCCTTGGTTTTCATTTTCACCGCCGCCTCCAGAATACCATCACCGCCACCATCACGGCTGATCATGGCTTTTGATGTTCATGATCAACAACAAAGAAGATATGTACCAGCATAATGATATCTACTCTCACGTATATATTATCTTTACATTTATGAATTCGACCATTTTCCTACATCACTTCCTAGTCTGGTATACAGCTTCGTTATGGCAGAATCTTCTTCGGAATTTCAGCTTTATCTGTCGGGAATACCAACAAGCCTTGCAAGGTAATATGATCATTCCACAACCAGTTTTGATTAGATAGATATTTAGATAATTGATTTCAAATCTTCTAAATGAAATTGCAGGCTACCTCTCGGATCTCAGATGCTGCTATGTCTGACAAACAAACTAGCTGCTAGGTAAGCAAATCATCTTTGGTTTATCATTATGATTATCATTTTTTTTTACACCAAACCTTCTCTGTTGGTGGTTTTCACCGGTTCCATTTCTAAATTTTTACCAAGGGCTGAACGCACCCACCTGAATCCCGTGCCCCGTCTCATGGGCCATTAAGTAGTGTCTATAAGGCCAGGCGTAGTAGGGTTTTCTTTCAATACCCTTACTTAGAAAACTACGCCAAGCAATCCTACTTCCAGTTAGGGCGGCCCATAACTTTACGATCCTCCTGCCTTTTTCCATCATCTTCATTATCACCACCACCACCTCTATTATCTTCAGTAGCACCACCATCCCTCTCAATGAATGAGAGTTATGTTTCTCGATACCTTGGAAGGAGGAAAAATGGTTGATTTGGATATTTTTAGGTATGAGCGGAGTTGGAAATGGGGATTTCATAGGTGTTGGCTGAAGTGGTTGCCATTGGCACTGGCCTGATAAAATGTTAAAGAAAAAGAAGACCACAGGAAGAGTAAGTATCAATGAACCACTCAGATCCATTTCAAATTTAATTTAATTTTTAATTACTAACTTTTAATTAATTCATCTCAATGCAGAGATTTGGCTTTGGGAGTTAATTCCATTGCCATAACCTTAAAGTTAATGCTAACAGTGGACAGAAGACAACCCTTTGTGTAACAACAAGCAACATAATGATATCTCCTCTCAAAATCTCAATTTTAAATTTTTTGTCATATGGCTTGTGCTTGTTTCTTGTCATCCATTGGCTTCCTCTATGATATCTCCTTATGTGGTTCAAGATTTACCTGTATTCCTTTTTAGTTTTTTTTCTCGCAATGACATAATCTGCTAGTTTAATCATGTGTATTCCGTTTGTTTCTTCATGATCCAGTAAGTAAAATTATCATGTGGTGGTCCTGGTGGAGAAGTTCTGTCATTGCCAGTTCTCCTTCTTTGTTTTTATGGTCGTAAAATGTAATCTGGATGCAGTAAAATCATACCCAGCTATCCAATCCAATTTTTATTGAAAATGATGCACAAATAATTCAATACAGCACCGCCAGAATTTTCCTCCGGTATTTCTTGCCGCAAACATCCGCAATAAGCCTGCTTTCATCTGATCCTGGTTTAGTGAAGGGTCTTTGATTTAAATGCAGAAAGAAAATAGATGCTCATAAGACAACACCACACCACCAATGGTGAGAATGTTGTCTCCAGATGATTTGCTAGCTTAGATGCCATTTGGAAATACACTTCAATGACATGAATATGAAACTCTAGTTTTCCGGCACCAACTCTTTAAAACTGTCGTGACAATTAACTTTTGTATCCATCTTTAGGACTGAAAAACAGTGAACAACAATTGAATCAATTTGGTCTTCAAGAGTGATGATGTTAGTATCAATTTCTTCCAACTTCTAGGGGAGACTCATAGGGATTGGAAATTTATCATAAATCTTAGTGGACCTATGTATACCAGGCAAAATCGGGAAGTGCCATGAATAAATGTCCTTGAAACTTAGTGATAACAAGTTAAATGGAGCGGATTAGGAATCTAGTAAACATTAATTCCTATCTTTCTGATAGCATTGCGTATAATTCAGGAAACATTCCATGTAACGGTAATTTCCACTGAAACGGGTTGGATACAATAGAGGTTCACGACGTAAAAATCACGGACATGCTACTGCACCTGCACGCAGAACTTAAACCAAGGTAACTTGAAGGCAACACTAAATAGTAGATATTATTAATGGCCCGTTGCTCGATCCCATAATTTAGGGTTCATGGTTTTGGGTTCATGATTTAGGGTTCAGGTTGTGGCGTTGGTGGTGGTGGTAG
Organism: Papaver armeniacum; assembly: GCA_023531295.1. Taxonomy (NCBI): domain Eukaryota; kingdom Viridiplantae; phylum Streptophyta; class Magnoliopsida; order Ranunculales; family Papaveraceae; genus Papaver; species Papaver armeniacum. The sequence continues at coordinate 14,365 of JAJJWW010001928.1, read as the reverse complement.
CGGTGGTGGTGGCAGCGATGGTTGTGTTGGTGGTGGTAGCGGTGGTGATAATGGCGTTGATGGTGGTGGCGGTGGTGGTGGTGGCGGTGGTAGTGGTGGTGGTGGTGGTGGTGGTGGTGGAGGAGAGGGTAGCGGTGGCGGTGGTGGTGGTGGTGTGGAGGAGGCGTTAGCGGTGGCGGTGGTGTTGGTGTTGGTGGTGGTTGTTCTAGTGCTAGTGGTGGTGGCGGTGGTGGGGATGGTGGTGGTAGTTGTGGCGGTGGTGGCGGCGGTGGTGGTTGGTGGTTGTTCGTTTGGTAGTGGCGATTCCATCCAAAACAGTCCCCTTATGTCGACTTATTTGTCATAAGGGTATAAATGTCATTGTTTCACCGTGCGGGACCACATGCGTGCTAATTTGACCACTTAACCATCTCTAACGGCAAAAGTAACAGTTGGGGCGTTTGATAAGATTTTGGGACATTTTAATCTTTTTCCTAACTTCCGGGACATTTTCACAACCAAGGTCAATTTTGGGGCATTTTGCTACTTAGCCCTTATCTTTTGAGGACTAAGTAATGCGATAATAAGCATATAACTATGAATATGCAGTTAGTGGATTGGTTTAGTTAATCTTGTATCCAAAATGAAGCGTATTTTAAGTTTAATGATGCAGAAAAATAGATGATAATTTGCTTGTAATCATATGCAATAATGCATGAAAGTGAAACTGATGAATGGCAAAGTAATCAGTATCCATATGGGATGCAATGAAGATAAAGAAAAATGGAAGACGAATAGAGATTCATGTAGGCTAATGAGGTTGCTCTTCTTATTAAGCGGATAAGTTTTCTACTCCCTTTTTAGTCCTACCTACCAGTACTCAAACAATTGTATGCACTCACGTACTCAACCAGATCGGGTTTCGGCCATTTACAACTGCATGTACAGAAAGCTACCTCCATGTAGGGCCGAGTGCTTAAGAAAAAAAAGCACTTCCAAATAGGTCATTACTTGAATCATAATTTTTTTTGTTAAATATTTAGTAATAAGCACTTCCAAATAGTTTATTACTTGATCTGAGAGTCTGGACAGCAAACATTTTTTGTTTTCTATATGCAATTATGGCCCTATAAGAACATAAACATGTACACTCTGGTCTCTGTCCTAGTACCGCCTCCAGAGATAATCTACTTGTGATATCTACTTACATGTTCAAGTCATCATGTGATTCCTCTACAAATTCCATCTAAAAAACAAATTAATATTAGCCAGATTGCCTCTACACCAGAACATTTACTAAATAAAAGCAAGAGGTCCCTTCAAATAGTATGAGTCAATCATAAAATTTCAGCAAGATGGATGAGCCTCGTTTTTACAGTTTTTTGGTTAGTTTATGTACCTAGGAGGCACACTTAACTGAGTGAACATCTTGACAACTTAAAAACATCCAACCCTAGAAGGTTGTTGACATGTTTCAAGAAAACAGATCATAGCCGCTTATCAAACGAAATGCAGGTCACCAACTACGATCAGTCAAAGAATATGCTACAACCGTCGGATCATATAATAGACTTGATTACAAGAGAACCCTAAATTAAAGGGGTGGATCTCCATCTCTTATATCCCTTATAAGTAGCATAAGAATAAAACAAATCCCAACCCTAAATTATAGATTTATCAGCTGCAACAAAACTATCCGAGAAACAATTGGAGGCGGCATGAGCATCACCAATAACAGCTAAGCATTATGATTTCTCCTCTCAAAATGATAATTTACATTGCATGGGATATGGGATTCTCCTTTTTGTTATCCTTCTTAGGAGTTCCATCGCTTACAATCAATTGACATAGTTGAGCTAGGCTCAAAATCAGAATCGTCTACATCAGGTCTCGGGAGCACAACAACTGATCTGCTAGTTTAATCATTTCTACTCCCACAGTTTCTTCATCTTATGTATGTGCACCAATTTCCCCAATAAATAAACAAAATTATTACAAGTTTTGTCAATTCCAGATTTTTGGTTTGTTTTCTTTTCATTTATGATATAATCTGTATGTATTCTTGTTAAGACTCAAATTTTTGTGATTAACTAACCCATCTTAGCTAGTATGAATTTGTTGTGAGATTCGGTGAATGACATGAATGTGTGAAGTTGCATCACGAAGTCATGTTTCAGTTTGTATGTCTTTACTCTTAATCCAAAAAGAAGTCCGAGCAACAAGTTGCAAAACCAAAAAGTCTAGTTCAACAATGAATTATTTGGAAATTTCATCATAGCAGACCAAATTCAGATTGACCAAATTATTTGGAAATTTCAAACCATGAAAGCTGATATACCATGAAAACCAAGAAGCTCGATCTGAGATATGTACGTCTTCTAGAAAAGGGGTGTGTCTTTTTAATTTAGGGTCTTTGGAATGAAAAATTATGTGGTACCTCCTCGAATTTTGAATCCGTTCTGCTTCAAAAAGTATCTCTTATTACAGGGGTAACCCTAATATTAATCTTGATACAAAATCCTCTAGCATTTGTGTAGAATCTAGGGTACGTTTAGTTTTAATTTGTATTAGTTGTGTATCTTTTCATATTTACATAATATTCTATTTGTTCATGACTCACACGCATGTTGTTTTGATCTGTTTCTGGATCATAAAGTAGAAATACTTAAGAAGAAGCTTGTTATCTTCAATTTGCTTTTATTCATTTTGAGTTTATTGGATTTGCATTTTGAAAACTAGTCGGAATTAATTGATTTTACACACCACTCCAGGATCCATTTCAATCTCACAAAATATGCGCACAGTCCATTGCATAAGGCTGTGGTCACAAGAGAATATATTGGGTTGAAACAAAAACTTAGTGGTCTACCTTGTTTCCTCATTTTAGATGAGATTTGTACGGAGCTCCATTGCTGAGGATGCAGTATACAACTTCGACTGAGATGTTAATGGTTGCAGGGCCAGAATGGAGCTTGCATAATGAAAGTGGTTGGACACTAGTCCAGAAATGGCTCTAAATCACACTTTGAAATGACAGATTAATTATGTGATTAGAATATCACAAATAAATTCCGTCATATAACATGAAAATAATGGGGTCCACATTTAACATAAAAAAACTGTTATTATAAAGCATGATATTTTTCTAGGCGTGTGATTTAATGATGAACCATAAAATTACGGAATACATCCGTCATATATTTTGGTCTTTATACACCCATCATTAATCCTCTAGTGCGCACTCACATATGACCAACCACCGTAGTCCGACCCACGTAGAGATGACTAACCACCAGCTTACCACAACATGTCTATAATTTTGGTTAGCCACCCGCATATTTTCTATGAAGTCTTCTGCATAGAGCCATGTCTACAATGATGATTAGCCACCGCCATATTAGCTATAAGTCTTTTGCATTTAGCCATACAGTGTTAGCCATATCGGTTCCATTCTAGCAAACCCCAAAACCAAAAAAAAAAGATAAATATGGTTTCTGAGTTCTTCTCTTCGCCACGCCGCCTGTTTTTTTCGCTCCGGCGACCAAACTACCCAAGAGGAGAAAAATAAGAAGAAATCAAATTCATCTCCAAAACTCAAACTCAGAAGAAGAAGAAGAAGAAGAAGAAGACGACGATTTCTGGTAAGTTTCGATTCCTTTTCATCTTTGTATCTGGGTTAAACTTAAGTTTCTACCTGGTACCTAAAAAATTAGTTTTTGAGACCAAAATCGTACATGCTAAGATTTTGATTTGATAAATTGGTTAAGGTGGAAATCGGGAAGGAATGATTTTGTTTAGTTTTATTGCTTGAAAGTGGTTTTCAAATCTATATTATGAACACTGATTTTGTATAGGTAAACCCTAATAAGACGGGTTTTTTTTATGAGAAGGAGTCTATTCATGTTGATTTGATTGAATTCAATATGGGTTTGGGATAACAAAGTTTTGATATTTATAGTTGTTGAACCAATTACTTGAACCAAACATGATATAATTATGCTGATCTTGTGTAATTTCTACTGAATTGGAATGTAATTTCTACTGAGTATTTGGGTTTTCTCTTTGATGTGTGAATAAATATGGATGTTCATAAATTGTCAAATTTCATGATCTGATCTCAATTTCATAGTTAGGGTTATAGTTATAATACAAATCAGAACAAGAAATCCCTGCCATTGTCAAGGTGATTTACCAAAAAAATTTGGATTTTTTGAAGACCAGCGAATAGATGATTAGGGGGGGGGGTAACATATCTCCCGTCCAAATCTTGCGTAAGTATGTTCTTCGCTTGACTTTTGTCCTCTGAGTGTTTGGTGAATATGACTAGTTAATGTGATAGACTCCATGTTTAGACTAGTTTATTTGGAAGGTGCAATTGGTTGGAAGGGGGTGTAACATATCTCCCGTCCAAATCTTGCGTAAGTATGTTCTTTGCTTGACTTTTGTCCTCTGAGTGTTTGGTGAATATGACTAGTTAATGTGATAGACTCCATGTTTAGACTAGTTTATTTGGAAGGTGCAATTGGTTGTATTTCATTAATGCAATAAGTGGTTCTAGACTTTGTAATTTGTTCATCACGAATATAAGATTGGGGATTCCATGCTCGATGCAGCTTCTATGGACATAACTTACCATGACCTAGATTAAGACTGTGTACTTCTTAACTGAGTTCTGTAGCTAAATTACTCTATGCATGTATCCTGCTTATCCATTCAAATAGACGTACATGCTTTGAATTTGTCCTATATCAGTCCCCTGCAAGCAATATGTTTTCATTTCATAGTTCTTACAACAGATAGAGATTACGGAATTTGAATTTATCCTTTATCAGTCACCTGCATGCATTATGTTTTCATTTCATAGTCCATACAGATATAGAATACACACTTTTTTTCCGTCCTTTATCAGTCCCCTGCATGCTTTATGTTTCCATTTCGTAGTTCATATTTGTGGACATAGGTAGTCAAAATTATGACCAGGAAAAACCAGTAGCCGAAGATAAGGAAATGGTTATGCGTAAGGAATCCCTTATTGGAAAGACCAAATGTTGTAGGTGGTATTATGTCATTTTAGTAGATAAATTTTTCATTCTTAAGGTGGGTTGTCTTTGATTGCATTGACACCCATCCTAGAGACACCTGTTGGATTTTGGTACCAGTTGATTGCCCATTTTACACGATCAATTTCTTAACTTATTTATATAAAATTCAATGGCTGACAGCATAAACTACTGTCTACTGGTTTAGTGTTATCTATGAGCATTTTCTTATCTTCCCTACTGTTGTTCATTTCACTTTTGGTGATTGATCAAGGCCTTAATGGGACCTTTAGATTAGGGTATCATGACTGACTCTGAACCTTCACTTATAATACCAAGCAGAACAAGAAATCCCTGCCATTGTCAAGGTGGTTTTTTTTTCCAAAAATTGGATTTCTTGAAGACCAAAAATTGGCTAGTTACTTTGATGGATTCCTTTTATGGTTCAGTTCTTGTGCGAATAGATGATTAGGGGGGAACAATAACATAACTACCATCAAAATCTTGCAGAAGTAAGTTCATTATTAACAACATTTCTGAAGATTTTTAGAAAAAATCTGAACAGGGAGCTCAAGCACGATCAAAAGTGAAGGCTCAGTATACAGGTGGTAGGAAAGGTGTACCTAGAAGGTGGCTTGAAATGGTAAATTCTTAACACTATATATCATTTTTGAGCTATTATTCTTATGGTGTACAATTTGTTTTATTATCTGGATAGCATAAGAAGTTTTGGTATGCCAAGAGTCCTTGTTTATGCAGTTTCGCGCATTATTGCTTCCCGCTGAAAGGGTCACTTATTAGTTTCAATCCAGTTGGTTTTAAATTGCAATATCAACTTCAGAAACTAAGCTGGTTAGATTATATAAGAAGTGATGCTATAGAATGATTACTTATCTAAGCATCTAATGGAATTTTGATGCACTTATCTTGTTAGTAGAAACCTCTTCTTTATTGTCTCAAAGATGTCGTCTTTTGATACAAAATTGTGCAAGTATTTGATGCATTTTGTTGTCACAGGAAAAAGAAAGTCCCACTGGTGAGATATATAAGCCAGACGTGTTTCTGAAGACACATAAAGTCATCCCAGATGATAATCCCTCATCTTCTAAATCACTGGCAGCTGCAAAATTAGTAGGTTCTCCTGTTTTGTCGAATATTATTTATTGATATTTATGATATCAGTTGACTTTAGCTGGCTTCTGTTGATGTGTAGGCATTCGTGCAGGAGGAATATGATAAAAATCCTTCAGCACAAAAGTGTTTGGGAACCGACGTTGTTACCAAGGTTAGTGGTGTATTTGTTGTTACATGAATCTTTTTGCTTCTTGAATTTTTATATTGGATGGTGATAGTGGTTACGTTACTCTCTTACAGTAATGCTTAGTGATTTGGTTTACAATTGTTTTCAGTCTCTTACAATCACATTGCCATCTTTGTAGAATCAAGTGCATCTGTAGAACTATCTTATTTTATGTTTTAGTAGTAATCGCTGCTTCAAGTAGCCCGCACCAGCACCACTATGTACATTTCATTAGTTTTTATATGTTTGAATGACATAAGTGCTAGACTGTATAGGAAAAATTTGTAAATAACTGAAGTTTCCCTTTATGTGTTCTGTTATTTGCCGCCTTGTGAATTGCCGGTGACTTTCCATCTTTACAGTAGTCTAAAAAATGCCCTTGTGTTACATTAATTGTTTGACTGAATTTCATGGAATTTGAATTTGCTTCTTAAATATGGCTAGATATTTGGCGCTAGATATGAAGGCCAGGTTGCAGGAAGAGAAGCACAATGTGATGAAAGAGAAGCAGAAAAACGAAGCTTTGAAAGCACAGTTGGACGCTGAAAGATAGAAAAACAACACTGGAGTACATGATCGGATCTCTAATAGCTCTTACCAGCAGGTGATTTCTAACAGCTCTTAGTAATGTGTAGTCAGATGCATATAATGTTTCTATCATGATTTCTTAAACTAACTTGGTCTTGTTTGTTAAATATACAGGATATTGGGATGCCGGTAGTACCCTCGTCGTTTGGTCTTTTCTTTTTGAGGAACTTGAGGAAAAAGCCAGTTGCATATCTTGATACTACAGTGCTTATTGATGACGACTACAACTGCATGCTTCACGTAATCATTGAGCCAAGTGCAATGTTGTGCGAAAGAGATGATGCTGTACTTCGGGATGTTCCTATTGGTAATTTTATTAGTTGGCCAAAGGCCTATGTGACTCCCGTCGGAGAGCATTCAAGTTAGAGCGCCAGTGACAGTAGATTATGCAACTTGGAATTGTTAGGATGTCTTCTAATTTATGTTGGAATATTCTATTTTCGTTAAAAAAATAATTAATAAATTAATAAAGTCAATTTGTTTAACTGTCTATTTTGTCTTTTAATCTTGATGAATTTCTGATACACCAAATATCATTATGAATTGATTTCAGATTCCGAAAATCTGAATGCCAATATCTGAATCGGTAGCCAGAAAAATTACAGAGCCATTATTTTATTCAACATATATCATCCGTGGTTTTTAAATGACATACTTCAACTGTTATTATACTTCACGTGTAGTAACCGTGATTTTTTTATGGCATTAATCAACCGTTATTGTATGTAACATACAATAACCGTGATACTTAATAACAGGGTCTGTATGTGATTTTAAATCACAAACTTTAGTCGTCGTACTTAATAACGTTATCTATTTGTCATTTATAAAAAGTCACACCAAATAAATAACGGTTTGAATGACAGATGAAAACCGTGATAAATCATGTTTTATAACAGACTTTGATCGTCATTTATAGCCCCTTCTGGACTAGTGGGAGTTCTCTCTGAGAAGCGAATTGGAGTAGACAATTGGGCTAAATGGTGCCGTCCCTTGCCTCGATTAGTAGTAGCTATGAAGAGAATGAGGATTCTACATGGAGATTTTCTTTTCAATAGCTGTCATTCCATTTATTTCGCAATGAGGGTTATTGAGGTCATCCTAACTTTCAATGACCTCAATAACTTCATCTTCACTGTCGACAATTTCAACTTCGGCACGAACCCAAATTTGATCATCACCAGAACGTGTTCCATGATGAGAATTTCTGAAAGACAAGGTTCAATTTTCCATTTCCCCTCCTCATCATACAAGCACACAATTGGTACATATTGACATCACTATCAAAAACTGAAATATGATTAGCAATGCTCCGATTGATGTTGCATTGCAGGGAACACGCCTTTCTATGATATTATTCGAGGCAGCAAGAGAAAACGCGCAAGCACATCATGATCATTCCAATCCAAGAAAGTCATCAAATAAAACATCTTCAAGTTCTTCGCCAATGCTTGCATAATTAAGAAATAGAGTTTTCCAACAAATTCTCAAAAACCTGAGAGACAATTAAACACTTAACTGTATATGTATGTTAATTTCTTTATCTCCAATTCAACTTCACCCCTTCCCAATGGCTCCATAGAAGATGCCACCTTTATAAACTCTTCTGAATGACCAACTACTCTCTCAACAATCAACCCTACATTCTTCATTTCTGAAACCAATATATTAACACAATCCTCATCGTCAGCAAGCCTTTCTTCCTTGGAATTCTTCTTTGGTACTACAATTCCAATCTCAAACCCAGTTTGTTCGTATCCATGCCCATTCATCTCCACCACCACCACCTCTAAGAATACACAAAAAATATCTCCTTTTAAACACCGAAACAACTAAAATGGCGAAAGGGTGTGTCTACATAATCAAAACAGCAAAGTGGGTATTAGATTCTCTGAAGATAAAATCTATATTTTTCTTCTGGGATGTTTAGGATTGAGGGTTTTATGGGATGACAGAAAGACATTGTAAGAGCAGAGAGTATCGATTTGTGATAAAAACAGAGAGAATCGATTTGCTTGGAGCTCCATAGAATATGTTTACCACCCAATCCAACAATCAATTTCATGAAGTTAATTCAACAATCTATAGAAGAAAAATCCAAACTTTGGAGTGGAATGTGAACTATTGTTTCTTCGATCATTAAATCTTAAGGCAATCAAATATAACCAGAAACGAAAATTTAAAATAAAATCTAAATTTCATTATATATTTCTCATAAAAAGTAAAAATGATAACAGATACACAAGAATCGTTCCTTCTTCAATTAGCTATAGAGATCACTAGTTTCAGACCAAGCCTTCCTGGTTCTTGAAGGTGGCTTTCCATATTTACCAATTTATCTCTAAAAGTATCTTCAGATATCTTTCTGATTGAAGGTTTGGTTACTGGCTATAAAGACACATTTAAACAATTGCTGGTAGCTATGAGAGGGTAAGTCATTATGACATTGAAACAGAGATGATTATTTCCTTTCATAACCCTAATTTCTGTGATCATCCTGAAGACGAAGAGAATTGTAACCAGAAAATTAATTTTGGAGTAAGAAGAATAATAGATCAGTGGAAGCAGACTGCAAGCTTCGAGGTTGAACTTAGAAGTGAAAGAGGCAGAGACCATTAGTTAAGGAGTTTATATACGACTTGGTACTAACCCTAGGTCTCCAATACCTGACCTGGGCCAATATCACATTAGGCCCGACAGTAGCTGCTGGCCTTGGGACCTGGGGTTCATAATTAGTCCAAAGCTGTAAACTAAACCCATTCGGCTCGACATTAGCTGCTAGCTAATAAAAATGAACAATCCAAAATTAGTCCAAAGCTGTAATTGTGGTTCATAATCGTTAAACAGATTCTCACTCCTAAAAGGTTCACCATTTCTAGATTTAGAGGGAGCACAACATCGTTACCTACATATTTAGATCTGTCTCTTTTGGTTAGCCTATGGTTCCTTTCCATATATACATATTTAATTGTCCAATATGTCAAAAGTATTAACATAATCTAAAATATTAAAATAAAATTGGGGTTGCGTAGATGTAAAAGTGAAAAATGTCGTGGGATAATGTTAAAAACGAAAACATATTGATGTTGCCTCCGATGTACAAAATGCCATAACAAAACAAAAGTATTTAACAATCGGTAATTTTTATATAGCGATAAAATCATTGAATCAGTTGTTTGCAGTCGTGTTGAAAATATTGACCTAGGTTATACCAACGCGTCTAAAATGGTCACGTGCGGCGTCGAGACTCCGACATTTGGGCACGTGCGTCTACTGCGTTGACACATTGATGACATCACTATTTCTATACAAATGTCTATTAGTATGAGCATTAACAAACTACTTTAAGAGATCCACGGCAACCCATAATGTTGTTAAAAACATACTGCAAACTAAACTGGCTAGTAAAGCTTTTGATGAGCTGAACTCTATGGTTTAGTTTTTCAGTTTGTTTTCTTTTTTGTTTTTGGACACCTCATAAATCAATGAGTTCGACCTGAGTTCCGGTAACCCCGGTATAGCACCGTCTCCAGAAAACCGTATCAACCGGGCCTCAATCATATATCCATAGGGCATAGTTCAAAGGATATTTTAGTAAATCGCTCAAATTCAATGGGTATTTCAGTAAATCATCCAAATTACCTTATACATTGGCCAAAACCCTAGAACTTCAGCAGATATTTTAGATAGAGTGAAAGTGTGAAAATTTATTATTAAGTAGATGGAGGAGCATAAAACTTCTCCATTTGGCATAAGTTTTTGCCAAATGGATCCAAATTGCGCCTCCTTCTTCTATCTGCTAAAATATCCCAACCCTAAAGGCAAACACCAATAGATCTATCAATAAAATCAAAGAGATACAATTGGAGGTGGTTCAATAACAAAGAGCATCACCAACAAAAACAAGCAGCACTATGATTTCTCCTCTCAAAATGATAATTTATTTTTGTTTAGCGGTGGAATCATTCTACTCTAAAAAATTTCTTCATCTCCTCAAGTTTAATTTTTATTTTGTATGTGTATCAATTTCCCCAATAAATAAACAAAAATTATGACAAGTTTAATTTATGATATAATTTGTATGTAATCTTTTGTTAAGACTCAAATTTTGAGATCACAAGATCCATCTTAGATAGTCTCAATTTGTTGTCAAATGGATCGATGCAGGCCTCTAGATAATTCAGAATAAAGGAAAAAGAACATAATGTGCCCCCAACAATGAAAATATACTAGACGCATGCAGTGGGGAGCCGACCAAGAAACTTTATCTTTTGTGCCGAGTTCTTCTACATCTTCTACATCCAATAAAATTCTAGCCAAAATTGAAAAATTAAAGGGAAATTGGAACGTTATCGTCGCCCCGAAGAAATTGAAAATTTTGGTTTCGAAATTATTGAAGTTGCTGTGGAATGCTGATGAAAAAAAAATTGGATTGGCATGAAGCAAAAAAATCATCACATCCTCCTGGCTTTGGTCGGCCCATGGGTACGTGTAGCGTCAGTTAGACTCGGTAGTGTCACAACCCTTTTTAACAGTATGCGCTAATACATATCGTGTTTCAGCCATTTACATCTTCTACAGAAAGTTACCTTTAAGTAGCATTTAAAAATTGCAAAAAAATGCCGAGTGCAAAAATAAGCACTTCCAAATTGATTTGGAGTCCGAAGAACAAACATTTTTAGTTTTGCAATTATGGCCCAACAAAACCTTAAACATGTACACTCTGGCTTAGTGCTGGCTCCAGATACACAGCTACAGCCGCCTATCAACACAAATTATTTTAGGTTACAAAATACTGTCAGCCAAAGAATAAGCTTCGGCCGTTAGATCATATAGAAGTGGAACCTAAATCACAGGGATCTCCATCCCTTATAAGCAGCATAAGTTTTTTCTGATGGATCCAAACTGCGCCTCCCTGATCTATCTACAAAATCCAGCAGCTGCAACTGTGCCTCCCTCTTCTATCTATTAACCTTATTACAAACAACAAAATAGCTCCTCCTTCATCCATCGGCTGCAATAAAATCATGAGAGAAACAATTGTAGGCAGTTCAATAGCAGCAGCATCACCACCAATAACAAGCATTATGATTTCTCCTCTCAAGATGTAATTTACACCGTTCAGATCACCTAATTTTCCGTTTTGGCTTTATTTCTTGAGCACGCGCGCACTGGTGCATGGCTTTCCAGTGTTCTTTTTTTTTAGGATCGGCATCAGGATCTTCTATATGAGGTCTCATAAACATCGGCTAGTTTAATCAATTTGTGCATCTCCTTAAGTTTATTATGTATGTGTACAAATTTTCCCATTAAATAAAAATTATGATCAGTTCCATTTTTTTTTTGTTTGTTTGTTTTATTCTCATTTATGATCTAATCTGGATGTATTGTTTTCTAAGATTCAAATTTCTTGAGATTACCTAATCCTTAACTGATCTCAATTTGTTGTGGGAGTAAGTGGATGACCATGAATTGTGCCATGTTGCATCAGGACTAGTCTTGTTTCAGGTTGTATGTTTCCGCTCAAATCAGTGTAAATACAGCCTACCTACTAAACTCAAAATGCAAATGCCTGTCACGGTCTCTATTCTTGGTGGCAATAGCCGATTTTGTCGCCTCAGCTGCATCTTAAGCCTCGACCTTCAATAGATGAAATCCGAGCAACACCCGCAAATCTAGTTCACCAAAGTATTATTTGGATAATTGTCCGGTATCATGTAAAACCAACATGTCTGTCTGTACTAGGAACCCGGTCTTTGGTGCAAACCTAGAATGTCAATGCACTAGCCAATGCTCCTCTATCAAACTCTCTGAGATTGAACTTCATATATACAAATGCTGTGTTAAGCTTCCGACGATTTAAGCAAAAAACTTATTCCAATTGGAAATTATCCAATTCTATTGCACACAAAAGATATTAGTATCAGTATGCGAGTAAGGTTTTTGTTCAAATGAAGAGTTGCACACAATAATATCAGGCCAGGAAGCGTGAAATTAAGAAAAAATGAGCTCATAAAGTTAAATTGCACATTTTCTTCTCAAGAATCTGAAGTTAATGGGAACCCTATGTACATATATGCTTGACATATCATTGCCCGATAGTTAGCTGATTTATGATAAGAAACCGCGAATGAATTGGCTTGATAAAATGAGTTTTGGAATTAGAGTGTTACAAACAAGCTGATATGAGTATCCCTTCACCACAAGTGAGTGCAGATGAAATGCTTTAAATCTTAAAATCCAAGGGAATGAATCTCAAAGAATCCGTTGTGATATTGGTCAAAATGAAAGCCAACACAAATTTTGAAAGAATCCGAATTTTATTATAAGTATAATAGGTGTCTATACAACATCATTATCTCAATATATTAACAGGAATTTGAAGTGATTAACAAGCCATGTGTTTCCTCAGCTAAAAGGTTTGGACGTGAAGTAGATGCGTTGTCTTCCGAACTCGTTGTATCCTGCTCCTCGCAACTGCCATAGGAGATCCAAATCTTACAGAAGGACTACCAAATTTAAGGTGGCCAGAACAAAAAAGGAAAAAAAAAAAAAAAAAAAAAGCAAAAATGAAAACCCAAATGTTGGTCAGGTGCTAAACATTGTCACCTATAGCCCATACCTGATCCTATCAGCTGCTAAACATTTTTCAGTCCTATCCTTGTATAAGTCATAAAAAATTCAGGATGGGGAACTTCATTCTTGACATTCTTGTTGCAGCTTTCAGCCTTTACATCTTTCCCCTATTGACACTTGCAGCTTCTTCCGATTGCGCATTTCCTTGGATCATTACAAAACCTTGGTGCAAACCCTGGAGGGGGCTGCATTTGTAAATCTTTTCTTGTTTCTATTTTGTGAACATACATTGCTTTCAAAGTACCAGATTTCTCCAACTCAAATTTCACCAAGAAACTTACAAAAATTAAACACCCACTCAATGAAAACTCTTTACACATCATATCCCCTAGTTAGATCCAAAATAAACACAAAAATTCAAATGCTAGTACACAGAAATTGATGAGTGAAGATAGAAAAGAGGGTGTTTTTTTTTTTTTCCCACTTATTTATTGACTGCCTTCAAAAAGAGTAAAGAGAACAACACTGCAGACTTTGACGAACAAACTGAAACTTTCTGCCATTAGCGGACACTGTGAATGGTGAAGCTTAAGCCCAAATGTGGTGGTATATACTGGTAAATGTCATTCCTGCTGGATACTACAATCTCTTCAGTAAAAAACTTTAAAAAAGAAGGAGAAAAGAAGAAACCCAGAATGAAACTAACTTGACACACCTCTGACTGTTGAAGATTTGAACAAACAAATGAAACAGAAGAGTTATAAATACTAGGTTGTATTTCATGGCTAAGAGGTATGACACTGAAATGTCTAATTCACATTAGGGATGAATTTGCAAGTAACACCAAGTCTTAACAACAAAAGGCAGGGAAATAAATTCAGGC
>JAJJWW010001927.1:0-99805 GCA_023531295.1 Papaver armeniacum | reverse complement strand
GGCGGCTTTACGGCGTGCGTCTCGGATCCACGCTTCCAAAAGAGCTCTATCACTTCATTCATGGGAAAAAGAAAACCCAGTGTCTTTAGTGTTTTGTCGGGAGTTTTATCACGATTCCTTTCGAGACAAAGTCTTGTGTCTAGGGATGCTTGCTTGGTTTGTTGTTAGTTATCAAAGCTTTCCTTTTTTCTCCTCACCTACTACACTCACAAAAGGACCGGTGTTGTATTGTTTGTTCGTGAGGCGCACTGCTTCCTCGACTTTCACGCAAATCTTCACTTGAACAACTCACGGTTCTTTCTAGTAGTCGAGTGCGAGTTGTTCTTCGAAGCGTTTTGCGGCTTCGTGGAGTTGAGAGAACGTTTAGCCCAAATTCTCTAACGGACGCGGTATATAGGTATCATCCCATTGATGCAGATTCCGCCAATTGTCGTTCGGTGACGTTCGAGTCAGTGACGATCTGCGCTTGGGTTGCAGACCTTTTAACGAAATCGTTGGGATGTTCGTTGTTCAGTGAAGAATTCTCCCGAGTGCCAGAAAAGGTGATGCATTGGAGACACGAAGAAATACTTTACGCCAGAAAGAACCGACCATTTCGTTCCGATTGGATATCTTTGTTAGAGCGCGATGTTGTTAGTACCCGGTGTACGCCCTCCCAGTAAGTGACCTGAGAATTCTTTGAGGGCTTAGAATATGATTGTATTCATGTTCCCCCATGGATTCCAAGAATCGAAAGCATGTTCACGGCGTTACGATCCGTCGTGAGGAGAAGCTGGGAGAGGTGTATCCTCTTGGAGAGGATTCGTTGCATATCTTGAGGGTATGGAGGGTTGGTGTTGGTGTGCATCGAGTCGATTTCCTTTGCCTCGGCTTTGGAAGGAGTCGTTAGATCCTCACGATGTGATGAAGTTGGGTGGTTGTTCACTTTCTCTTGAACATTCGGAGAGCGACACGAGCTTCTTCACTCATGTGGAGTCAGAGTTGAAAGCCCTTTGCTCCGGGTGGATTGAAGGCATTTCTTGTTGGCTCCAAAGATTGGCGGTGAATCTTGCGGCGATCGTTCGGTCGAGGGTCTTGAGGAAAGTGAGTACCTCCACTACGAGTTGCGGCCATATCTGTTTGAGTCTTATGCAAGAACTTCATGTTTCTCCATCAAATCTGCAATGAGTAATAGACGGTGGTCCTCCTCTTGTGCCTCAGGCTCCTTGTCAGATGAGGGAGTGAAAGTTATTGCTCACGGTGACCATTGGAGGCGTTACACTTGAGGAGATGCAAGATTTCAGGCTGCTCAGGCTCACGGTGATGGGAGCGTTACACCTCTTCGGGATGTCTCTTGCTCGCTAGTGTTGGTGATAAAGGTAACGTCTCCTCGAGATGTGTGTGGCTACGGTAGCTCCAGCGGCGGTACATCGGCTAGAGGTGTTATCACACTAAGCTCGTCCAAATTGATTCGTCGATCTTAGACACGAGTTACGCGTCTTGAAATGAATTATTGATCGAGTTGGTCTAGATCTACCCTTTTGAAAGCTGATGAAATTGAATGGGATTTTCGGAGAAATTGACTTTCTGACCGAGAGATTAACCTCCCACTATGGTCGCCAATTGTTTATGGGTGAAAACTACTCCATGAAATTTGGTAATTTGGGGTGTGGATGAGGAATGAATTTAAACCTTAAACAAATGCCTTTGCGCGGTGAGTGCTTGTAGATTCGAGAGATCAATACATGCAGAGTCAGGCCTAAACCAAGAAATGGTCGTTCCGGACTTGTTTCGGTCACAAAGTGAAAGAAATGGGGTTGATCTTAGGGAGAGCGAAGAAGGTGTTGAGATTGTGAAGGTGTAGACTTGCTTATGACTTGTAGCAGAAAGTGAACAAGCTTACGATTGGTGTAAGCGAGGCTCTAGGTGTTTTCTCGTTGTGTTTCTCTGTTTTTGGAAATAGGGCGGAGAACCTATTTATACAAGTCATTGAGTCTTATTCACGTCTCTCATGGGAAGTGGAGGAAGTGGAGTGATGGAGTAGTGGAGTTGTGCATTGGTGATACATGACCAGCCTTGTCCACTTCTCATGTTCATCTCTAACCGTCCATAACTTCTAACACGTTCTTGTGATGGCGCGTTGCCTGTCTGCCACCTGTAAACTGCAGACCAATACCCCGATATGTATCCCCGAGTTTGTGACATGATTGATGTGCAGAATGTGTGGATCGTGGATCCACGAAAGATAGCATGTGATCTTTGAATTGAATAACTCGTTATTGAGGAAGTCGATACTTGTGAAGTATACGTTGTGTATTTTATGCCGAGTGCATGCATCATGGGTGTGGTAAAGTGATGGATAATGACACCTCACTAACCAATTAACTCCGACAGAAGTGTTTAACCAAAGCTTGGTGAAGTTGGACGGATGAGATGATCTTTGAGACACTCATCTGCGATCAGTTGATGAAGTTAGGGTTTTGAAGAGTGCGAGGCATCACTCTTCGACTTGAGTGAAACCAAGCATGGGATACAACTTTGGCCTAGCTGAGCCATACATGCGTGTAGATGGCATGATGGTGTAGCGCCTATACCCCATTACCTCATGAAAGTATGATCGGGTCACTCGATTCATCAGGTGAAATCGAGTGGTCGAGATCGATTTGCGACAAAAACTAGTGCGCATGAAGCCGCACGTCACGCCCTCTTGAGCGTGACGTTCAAGACGACCAATCTTGGTCGGTCTTAGCTGATTAACTTTGGTGTGAAGGTGGTAGGCTGATGTTTACGCCTATACACGAATATCCCATGAAAACGTGATCTGAGCCATCCAAATCGTCAGTGAGTTGAGTGGTCGAGATCGGTATGCGGTTTGGGAGGTGTGACCACGCTAGTTTGAGCGTGTGTTTTGGATTAGCAGGGCATGATATGCCTTGGCCGATCGGGTTAAGGAATAGATGGGTCCACGGTGGTCATCTTGGTATGACCGGACTCGCTTAATCTAATCTTGGACCCTCCGTTCATGTCAGGAGAAGATGGACGCTCGTGATGCTCAAAACCCTAATTTTGGGTTTCAAAGCCGTGCGTCATCTCTTGTTTAGGCGACGATTTGTCACGACCAAACATGGTTGGATCTTGACCGATTGAGTCAAGTGTGTGGCGAACCTGGTGATCGTGTTGACATGCTGCTGGGCCCTTTGAATCTACATCTACACCCTCTATCTATACCTGCGAAGATGGATGGTTGAGGCTGTTTGCGACACATGTAATATGCCGCAAACCTAATTTAGGGTTTCAGTCCATAATGCTTGGTATGAACGTTTTTGGCAAGCTAGGCCAATGGTCGACAGTGCGGGTTCCGCATTGGTTGGCAGTGGATATTCCATACACCTTGGGGGTGATGGAATTGATCCGGGTCATCCAATCATGCTTATGGAGTTGGATGATTGCGATCATATCGGTTCGTCTGGTCAATCGGATGCTCAATCGAGCTAGTATAACAGCAGGAGGGCTCAATCAGGCTAGTATAACACACAGAAGTCGAGCGTATACGGGTATTTCGTACATGGTTTCATTATAGTGCTTGGAGGTTCGTGTTACTCTGTAGAAGTAACACTCGATCGTCATGCCACTATCGATAGTGAGTGCTGGAAATACAAGAGGTGATTAGAAATTCACGAGGATGGGATTGTTGCCACATCCTCCAGCACTGGAGGAATTTCATGTATTCACGAGAATGGGATTGTTGCCACATGCTCCATTCTTGGTGAATTAAGTGAGGGGGTATCCAACACTTATTAATGGCTTTATCTTTTACAAGATGTCAGCGCATAATTTTTTCTGGTTTTTACAATTTTAACCTCAAATGAAAATCCACCATCAACTGAAGGGGACTGAGTTCTTCTGGTAATGATTTTAATAATGACTTTATAGAGGACATTGCATAAACCAATGGGCTGGAAATCATACGGATCCGAAGGTTTTTTTTTCTTCCTAGGGACCAAAGCTAGGTTTGTGTGATTTAACCCTGGTGGAATTGAGCAAGAACACTGAAGCTATCTTGAATAAGACTAGTCACCTCATTACCTTCTATATTCCGAGCATTTGGTGTAACAAGAGAACAGGAAAACCATCGAGTCGAGGGAGTATTGAGGGGTCTCATATTCTTGAGAGTATGTAATATTTCATCACTAGTAGGAATTACTGACAATAGAAATTATTTTCTATGGAAGACAACATATTCGAGTTATCGAAAGAAAGATCGGAAGTACATACGTTGTTGTCTTTAGAGAATATTTGTTGAAAGTGGCTAAGCACCAATTCTTTGATTGTATACTGGATCGAAGTCCAAGAATCATTTAAATATTTAAGAGATATGATTACAGTTCTTAGTTCTCCCTATGCACAACTTCAAAGTGAAAGGCTCTTGTGTTTCTTTTCACTATTGGGTACCCAATTTTCTTTGTTCCCGAACAATCTTTCTCTCTTTGACAAAACTTCAATCTTTTTCGATGTATTTCGTTTTCCTCCTCTACGATATCTCTCGGTTGAGCTTTTCTTTGGTGAAAAAGTGTGGAGTACGACAACCTCACCTCAATATTTCGCTTAGCAATCTGTATGGACTAACTCCAATATACTTTTAAGAGAATCAACTAGGCAGTCAGGACTCGATATTAATGAAAAGTATATCAAAGAGTTATATCTCAATTTCTCGATTCAATCATTACTCAAGCAAATAGAAATTTGCGAGTCTATGGATTTCGCAAGGGTCTTGGTGTTGTGATATTCTGATCCTACACCGTAAAAAATTGGGGGTACAACAACCTTACCCAATATTTCACTTAGCAATCTGTATGGACTAACTCCAATATACTTTTAAGAGAATCAACTAGACAGTCAGACTCAATCTTAATGAAAAGTATATCAAAGAGTTATATCTCAATTTCTCGATTCAATCATTACTCAAGCAAATAGAAATTTGCGAGTCTGATTGAATACAAGAGAAATTAACTTGAACGGTACCAAAGACCAATGTTCAAGGATCAATCAATTTCAATCAACAACCAAAGGTTGGATTTACCAATTGATCGATTCAACGCACAACCTTGTGATATTTCAATTATATAAAAAATATAATACGGAAAAAGAAATAACACGATACCCGGAAGTTTTGTTAATGAGGAAACTGCAAATGCAGAAAAACCGCGGGACCTAGTCCAGATTGAACACACACTGTATTAAGTCGTTACAGACACTAGCCTACTACAAACTAACTTCAGTCTGGACTATAGTTGAACCCCAATCAATCTCACACTGATCCAAGGTACATTTAAGCTCCTTACGTCTCTCGATCCCAAAGGATACTACACACTTGATTCCCTTAGCTGATCTCACCCACAACTAAGAGTTGCTACGATCCAAAGTCGAAGACTTTGATAAATAAATCTGTATCACACAGAAAAGTCTACGGGAATAGATAAATCTGTCTCCCACAGAAATACCTACGAGTTTTGTTTCGTCTTTTGATAAATCAGGAACCAATTGATATACTAGACTTATATTCCCGAAGAACAGCCTAGAAATATCAATTACCTCACAATAATCTTAATCGACTAGCGAAACAAGATATTGTGGAATCACAAACGATGAGGCGAAGATGTTTGTGACTACTTTTCTATATTGCCTATCGAAGAAATTAATATCAAGCTAATCTTACGATTGGACTCAATCACAATAGAAACAGCAAGATCAGATCACACAACTATAGAGAAAATAGTTGGATCTGACTTCACAATCCCAATGAAGTCTTAAAGTCGTTAACCTACAGGGTCTCGGTAGAAACCTAAGGTTAAAGGAGAATCGACTCTATCTTATACAACTAGTATCACACAGGAGGTGTGGGGGATTAGGTTTCCCAGTTGCTAGAGTTCTCCTTTATATAGTCTCCAAATCAGGGTTTGCAATCTAAGTTACCTTGGTAACAAAGCATTCAATATTCACCGTTAGATGAAAACCTGATTAGATTCAAGCTAATATCTTTCAACCATTAGATTGAACTTAGCTTGTTATACACAAATGAAATGCACGTTCATTTAGGTTTGTGTAACCGTACCTATATGTGTACACCTAGTTGGTTCAACAGTAGTTAACCAAATGGTTAGCCATATGAGCACTTTCATATCAACCTTATTCATCTTCACCATAACTAGTTCAAATGACTCAGAAGAACTAGTTAGAGAGTTGTTCAATTGCTTAGATCTCATAGAAGTATATAAGACACAATCGAAGCAAAAACAATTTTGATTCACTCGAATCGATTCATGAACATTATAGCCACGGTTTGAAAATATGTATTCCTTAGTTTATATATGTCTTAGTTCACGAATAAACCGTTTTTAGAAAATAACCCACTCAAGTATGCATACCTGTACGCATACTTAAGTATCCGGTTTGAGTTTGTTTTCAGTTCACAAACTCCAGCAAAAATTCACGGAATGTGAACTTCCGGCAGTACGCGTACGGTTACGCGGACTTAGCTTAGGACATCTGAACCAATGAAAGTACGCATACTTTAGTTCAAGGATTTTGGACTTACACAAGTATGAGTTCACATACAATGTTTATATCCATTCAAGGTTATATATTCTAAACTCTCATTTCAATCATTGAAACATTCTTAGAGGATGTTAAATAGAGGTTATTCACACACTATTTTTCATCAAAGCGATTTTCAAGATATTGAAATAATCAACATGACTTTCGTCACTTATAAAGATGAACTTGGCCAAAGCAAAATCTTTCCAAAATATATTTCGAGAAATAGATAAGCGAGATAAACTCGGCTCGAAATAGCAAATGTGTATAATCGAAGTCTATATAGCAATACGACTTTTGTCTCAAGATAGGAGATAGAGTAGATAGACTTTTGAGTGATAGATAAGTTCAAGTCTCCACATACCTTTTAGTCGATGAAGATCCACCAGTTCCTTGAGTAGTTCTTCGTCTTTGCATGATGAAAGTCGTGGAGTCTAGAGCTCAACTACACTTTCTATCCTAGTATGAAACTTAGCTATAAGTAGACTAGAAATCAAGACTTATAGTTTTGGCAACTAAACTTGACAAACAAGCTTGAGATTGCAACGCTTGCGAGTTCGACCGAGCAGTGCTCTAACAATATCTCCCTTTGTCAATTTTAGTGACAAAACAATCAATACATATGGAATACAAAATAAATAAACTTTGCAGCTCCTCTTCCACATGCACGATCTCCTTGGTTCTTCAACATTACTCGAAATCTTCGTCACTTCCAAGTACTCCAATGATTCCAAAGATATTCAATGCAGCATCATCGCTGTTGAAGATCCGTATCCATAACAATAAGAAAACAAAATCTCTTAATCATTGTTACACAGTGTCATAGTATCATTACACGGCATCAAAGTTCAATTGTATCACAACTTTGACAACAATACTATGGTGATATGTATCACTCCCCCTTACTCAATACTTCATCTCACATGAAAACCACTCCCCCTTACATAATGATCCTAGAACCATATGTATTTGTAGTGTGAACTACACATTAATTCTCCCCCTTTTTGTCAATAAAATTGGCAAAGGTACGAAAACTAGTGGGATCCTAATGGAATTTCCATATAGACACTTCATGACCAAAAGAAAGCACATATCAACTTTTTTAGATGCAATCATATAGCCGAAACTAAATGCATTCACCAAGGAGTTTATAAAGATACAAGATAACCCCTATAATATTCCACAGTCGCACTCCCCACAAAGATTTGGCAATTAAGCACAAGTTCAATTAAGAACTCTCCCCCATAAAATGTCATTCCCGAAAGAACAAAAAAGGCGACCTTGCTTTTGCAAGAAAAGAAGGATTTCTTTGGACAATAACAAATCACATAAGAATATGAATTTATATCCAAAATACTCAATTAAATTAACCACAAGAGAACCCATGATTAATTTAATCAGAAATGCTCAATATAAGAGAACTTACAGAGCCGCATAGTATATACATAAAAATATGGATCAGGGAAGATCAATACGACGGAATAAACAAAGATTCATTCTATCTTTCATCACTATTTGCATAATGACATACAATAGACTTAATCTTTGTAAACAAAAGCTCATCCTTTCTTCCATCAATATTTGCATAATGACATAAAGGCTTAACTTTTGTTTATCAAAAGTTCATTCAATCTTTTATCAATACTTGCATATCGACATATGAAGGACTTAAATTTTGACCACGTATGGGACAATCATAGTTCACGGACACAAACACACATATCCCATAACAAATTGCAATATATAAAACCATAAAGATTAATACTGCAAAATCATCTTCCAAATAAACTTTAGAATTTAAACAAATAAATCTAAAAACATTGAAGATGAAAATCGTTGGACATAGCTATGTGTAATCACAATAATGGCTATTCCAAACTCTAGTTATTCTTCTTAAAAACACAAGAATAAAATTCTCATACGAAGTTAACCTAGGAAAAAAGAGAAAATCAAGTTTCTTTGATAACTTCATACCTTTGAAAGGGTCCATCATAAAAGATATCACTGATGTCCTTGATTTTCTTGATCGTAGAAATTCCATGTTCATGAGTTAGAACATTAACTTTTCGATCAACAATGCGGGCAAGATGCCTATCTTTGACACAGTCCATGATGAGCTTCTTCTGATTCCTGATCAAGATGTTTTGATTATCAAGGATTTTGGCATGTCCATCAATAAGTTGATTTATTTGCAGTTGAAGATTTGCAAACTCAACCCTGGAGTCATTCTGAAAAAGAATTAACTCCTTGACAGATTCTCCAATCCAGGAGTTGTACTCTTCCCTTTCCATCATCCTTTTCAAGACAAGTTCTTGAACAAAATCGCATCCTTTAAAGTCTTCTTCCATCTCAAGATTCACAACTTCTTGAGGTTTTGAAGAGTTTTCCATACCCCATTTTTTTTAATTAGGGAAGGTAAAACAATATAAGATATATATATATATATATATATATATGTGTGTGTGTGTGTGTGTGTGTGTGTGTGTGTTTTCAAGCAAGAGAGTGAAACCCTTGTTGTGGAAACCCTAAAACTCCCAAGAGACACACGGACGTTCGTGGACTGGTTGAAAAGAACAGAAGAGTTTCAAAAATAATAAAATACCTATGTTTTCATATATCCCACTTTATCATGACTCAATAATTAAAAATTTAATCAGAGCATATAAGTGAGATACATAGCAACAAGGATTCAAGAGACTCTACTTTAAAAAAAAAAAAACAGTATAGTCAAACGCAATACAGATGGAAAACTACAATAGACTTGAGTATCTCCCAAAAGTTATTCTTGCATCTCTCAAGTTAGATACAAGAATAAGAGTGCCTACGATTAGGCAGTCAAGTGAGGTGTAATATCACTATAGGTATTGAGAGATGAGTTGTAAATTCCATCTGAAGGTTTGAACCTGGTATTTCTTATCTTCCTTCGGTTATTTTTTATTCCATAAGAATTCAACATAGCCTTGTCAGGAGATCCATCAAAAGTATTTTTCTGAGGATTAAGTCTAGGACCTCTAGAAATAGGTTCCAGAGAATTAGAAGAGACATGTCTCCACCATCTAGATTTAGATTTACCATGCTTATTCTCATAAATGCCGGGAATGTGTATTTTTACACCATTCGGAGAAACGCGATTCCTATGAGGATTTCGAGATGAGTGACCATTGAAATCCATATTATGAGAAACCTTTTTTTCTGCATGGATAAAATCCATTGTAGTGGTCATTAGAGAGTTTACTCTGTCGACAGTGAAAACAAGTAGATTTTGAAGATCAGAAATTTGTTTCTTTCTAGCAAAACAATGATGAACATAGTGATTCTTTTTCCCACAGAAGGAACAGGTTCGTGGAGGAGAAACATTTACAGGAGCCTGTTTTGACTTCATAGCCCTATTAGAAGATTGCAAGTTATATAAACACTTCTTAGCAGAAACTTCCTTTGGAGAACATCTCTTCAAATACTGTAATTATGTCTGAGAACTGATCATCGGTACAAAAGAATTTCTCATTAAAATAGAGTTTTCCTTTTTCAAGGATTTGCACTGTTCTTGGGCTAGAATAAGGGAAGCACCTAGTTGATGCGTGTCGTAACCACAACAAATTAATTAATGCTTTACTACCTGTAATATAGGCTAGAATTCTAGTTGTAAAAATTGTCACGAAAGGGGGGTGTAAAAAGCAAAATAAAAATAAACAAAGCAATTAAAAAGGTAAAATTGAAAGCAATAAGAGAGAGAAAATCAAGGAATCCTTCTTCGTTACGAAACAATGAATCAAGTTATGTTCTTTTCTACTTGTTATTAGTCACAAATTATCACCAACCGTAGGTAAAGCAAACTAGCTCCTGCTAAACCCCTAAATCCCTTGTATCACCTAGGGACACGGAAGTTCTCGACTACCCGATTCTAATCACCAAGCCACCTAGAATTAGCTCAACCTAGATGTAACTTGGCTCATGCATTATGTTTTGTGAATTTCTTAGGTTGATATTAGTAGTTAGACTCTTAGCTCAAGGTCTACTTGCTAACGTTGCTTCTACACACAATTACTCCACGGAATCCCTCCGCAAGGTCTCGTGTTTGCTACTTATGTAAAGAGTCAAGAAACGATTACTTATCTCCTAACTTTCACTAGCTTTAGATTAAACTAACAAATCAATTTAGGTGCACTCTAAACAATCTATCAATCAATCATGAATGTCTTTAAGATCACTCCTATTAGTAAAAACAATCGATAATCATGTGAAAAATCTTCAAGATAGAATTTAAAAACAAAAACTTAAATCATATGTTAAGAACTAGGAATTCATCCTCAATCAATAAAATTAACTACTCATGTTAAAAGAGTTCACACAAAGAATAAGAAAAGAAAAGAATTGTGTGTGTAGAGATGTGTAAAAGATGTGTAGAGAGAGATGTGTAGAAGTTGTAGAAAACTTCTCTATTTATAGGCTTCAATATTCTCCAATTCTTCTAAGGATTAGAACCCTTTTCCTTGTGCAATTCAATTTCCAAATTCAAGTCTTTCTCTTCTCTTCCCCTTTCTTTCCAAATTTGAGTCCAATTCTCCATCCAATTCCTAGCCCAAGTCTTCATACCCATGAGAGAGGTCCATAGAAAGTTCTGGAATTTTGCTCGCCGGAAAACTGGGATTATGGCCGGAATTTGGCCGGAAAACGTCGCCGTCGGCCGCCTGAAAATTTTGTCGTCGAGAGAATATTCGACGGAATATTCCGTCCGGTCCTCCGTTAGGACTAACGGTCAAACTAGTCAACCGTCAGTCAACAGTTAGTCAAAGGTCAAGGAAAGGGAGTGAGTCAGACTCGAGTTAGCTTCTGACTCAGCTAACTGGGCTTACTCAGATGAGTCAGTTACTGAATCAGCTGCTAACTCGGCTGACTTAATCTAATTCAGCTCACCGGAATCGGTCACTGAACTCGGTTGGGATCGGTCATCGGGATCGTCCGGATCGGTCTGAGTCAGCTCGCCGGAGGGGAAAATTGGCCGAGTTTCGGCTGTTTTTAGACGATTCGCAAGCCATTTTCAGGCTGATTCTTCTCCCTGTGCAAATCCTATCATTCATCTATTCAATTCTTCAATCGAACCCATTTCTCCACTGCATCAAATTGACAGCAGTTTAATGCCTCTGTCTTCATAAACCCCATTTCTCAACACCCATTTCACTGAACTTCAGCAGCGGCAGGAACAGAACCACCTTCATCATCAACACAAACCCCTGAAACTTGTTCTATCAGTTGCAGAGACCAACCCCAATTCACTTCCTCTGTCGAATTCTTCCTCTTGAATCCATCGATTTAGCACAGACCCATATAACAGCAGCACTGTTCTTCAACTCTTCACTGTACATAATAATCATCAAAAACCCATTTTCTCAGACTTGATTTGCTTCACATCTCGATTCACAGCATCAGTGTAAACTCTCAGCAGTACTTACTTCGATCTACTGAGTTCGACAGCAACAGAACCATCAAACCCTAACATCGAATCGATCCAAAAAACCCAATCTCAGAACCAATCTCAACAGCAACACTTTATCATCGAACCCATTTTCGATTCAGAAACCCTAGTTCCTAATTTCAATCTGAATCTAACAGCAACAGAAATTCATCACCATCACCAGCTTGTAGTTCTTCTCGCTTCACAATTCCATTCGATTTCCATACACAGCCCATCTTAGCTTCTTGAACAAACCCTTAATTCGATTTCAGATGTTCGATTCATAGTCTCGAACCCTTTCTCAGTTCTCCAACAGCAGTTCAACTTCATACTCCTCAAATCGTCATCTTCTTCGATTTCTTCTTCCGAGCTTCAGCAATCACGGCAGTCGCTTGTCTGGTTTCGTTTCTGGTGTAGAAAGAGTTGAAATGAATGAGACATGATTGAACGAAATGTCTCGAGTTTAGGATTAGGTTATAAGAACTGGATCTGGATCCGGGTACGGGTGTGGATCAGGGTGTGGTTAGGGTATGGAGCAGGGTATGTGGGTTTGATATGTGGGCTTGGGTCAGAGTTTTAGGGTATGGGTGGATTTAAACACCCACCATAAGTACACCCCATTAGTGCAATTTTCACTCCCTTCTTTTGGATAAGGGACACCTCTTTGACCTCCCCTTAACCTTGGCTGGGCTCCATATAGTATTCCCTCCTTCGTGAAATGACAATTTTACCCTTTTTTGCTCAATTTGAGTGATTTCTTCTTCTTTTCCTCCGTGCGACTCCAAAGTAGCTACAAAACTCAAAACATGCGTAAAATACATAATTTACAAGAAAAATAGCAAAGAAAGCATAAACTACTAGATAGTAAATTAGGTGTATTCTACACCTATCAAATTCCCCACACTTAGACTTTGCTAGTCCTCGAGCAAATCAAACTAAAAACTCACAACTTCAAAGCGTTCAAGGTCACAAGCATCCAAAAAGCTATGAGGACATAGAGTTTCGCATGCTAGTAATAAGAAGTTAGAAATACTAAAGAACATATTCTCATTCTTAAATGTTGAGTGAGAAATAACCACACCATAATGAGAGAATGCGTGTTTGAGAAACGATCAATAAGCATTTCGCCTCGACTTCGCCTCACCAAATAAGATTTTATGATAATTGCACTCAAAAAGACAACTTTTTTATGGTTCTCACATGTGCGCGAGAGTAGGAATGAAGAGAGAAATCCCGCATCACGTTGAATGGTGGGAAGGATAACTTCCGAAATATTTTGAAAAACCCACATCTTTTAATATTTTGAAAACCATTTTTCTCGACGATCTCTAAGAAAGGAAATCAACCATATTATCGAGGATGAGATTACTTACTTACCTTCACATCCGATCGCCAATTATGATAACACCACTCTCACGGCATCCAATAGAAACGTCTTAGCTCCTCGTCTTGATCTTCGTCTTCTAAGTTTCAACTATTGATGATAAACCCTTAAATTTCATAAATCCTTAACAATTCTTAACTCTTTTTACCTCAAAATCCTTGTCGCTTGAAACTTCCTTATAAATTTTCCTTCCCCACGGCTTATAAAAACAAAACAAATATTTCTCTTGTTTATTTTTTTTTTTTTTTTATTATTTTTTTTTTTTTTTATTTTATTTTTTTTTTTTTTTTTAAGAACTAAGAGAAATAAAATACAAAAATAAACCATGGCCGTGGGAGAAGTATTTTACCGCTTGATTCTTCACAACTTGTATCGTCTTGAAATCATAAACTTCAAAAATTTTCACCTTTTACTTTTCTTCGCTTTCATGAATAAGTCTTCATACTTGAATATAAAATTACCTCATTGTAGTGTAAGTCCTCAACATATATGTGAAATCCGCTCATTTGTATGTTGCTTTACTTGAATTTGAAATTTGCTCTTTTTTTTCTCGTTCCGTTGCTTGTAAACCTTAAACTTTTCCAACTTTCCTTGTAGATTTTGATGTCGCTCCTTGTTGATGATGAATGTGTTTCTATGGATCCGTTGTTGTCGAGAGAGAGAATGGTGCTAACTGCAAATCGAACTACAAGAAGGAAGCTTTCATCCATGGACGTCACCCTCATGATTGACAAAATTAGCACTCAAGAGATCAAAGAGTAGTGCTTTTATTGGTGGGAGGTTGGGTAGCTCACCATTCTACCCTAATTAACTTACGGTGACACACACACTCAAAAGAAGCTCTTTAGTAAATGGAAGAATTCTGGTCGGTGCCTCTCATGATATGAATACGGGTAGTCTCCACTAATGATTGATCAAAGAACTCTAATAACGCACTTCTCCCCCTCGCACCAAATTCGCATCACCTGCATGATTAAATCCATTATTTAACACTCTAACAAACAAGAAATCCGAATGTAATTCTCTAACATTTCCAAGTTCAATTATGTCGGTCAAAATCTCTATGTAAACATACCTAGAAATATGCTAGTGACTCTCAAATCTTTAAAAGTTGGAATTTTTAAGTAAAACTTTTTTTTTTTTTTTTTTTTTTTCAAAATTTTTCATTTTTTTGTAATTTTTTGTTTTTAAAAAAAAACATGTTTAACCACTCCCCCACACTTAAACCTTACATTGTCCTCAATGTAATTGAATCCTCCTAGTAAAGTTAAGGTGGGAAATTTTAACATGATAAGAAACAAGAAAAAGAAAAACAAAAAGCAAAAAGATAAGAAATACAAAACCGATGGGTTGCCTCCCATTAAGCGCTTGTTTTAAAGTCGACGGCCCGACTTGGCTCTTGCATGATTCATTCCCCATATACTAACAATCGGAAAATTTGAGGATCCACCCATAATACCTTTTTGCAAACAATAACTCCATACAAATATTAGCACAAGAAAACAATAGTGAAATTATCGCTCGATAGAAATTTCCCCCACACTTATTCTCGTCCACACTCGGAAGTGTATAAAGAACATAGAATTTGGGAACTTCCATGTATTCCTCTTGGCAAACTCGCATAGTGTTAGCATCAAGTGTTTCCAATGGTGGATATCTAGAAACAAAATCATCCAAAAATACTTTCAAGCACATACATTCAAACCAATAAGAGGTAAAGGAGAAGAATTAATATGCAAAGGGTTAGACAAACCTTTCACAAATTCTTGTATTATAGCATCCTCTTCATCCTTAGAGAATTCATGTGAATTACTTACCTCTTGTATATCGTGGTCCTCTATCAAATCTTGCACAATCTCTTCGTCTGTTTTCTACCTTAACCATAGTCTCGGTATCATCATAATCATTAGCAAGTTCAATTGGGTCTTCCACAAAATCAATGAATGTGGTTTCATCCTCTAGAATCATCTCTTCAACATTCTCATCATCGGAATCGGGCCATTCACTAAAGTGATTCTCATCGGTATAGATTGTATGATCTTCTTGTGCGGGTGTTACTTCGTTTACAACAATAGGTAAGTCACACCCAATCTCCTCCTTTTGAATAGGTGAAGGATCATTATTATGATCCGGAGTTGGAATAACTTCCTCATTGTCGGAACATTCATACACTTCCGCGGACTCCCATCTTTCCTTAAGAAATTTTTGCCAAGCAATAAATGCATCTTCCTCAAGCTCTTCCTTTTGAATAGGTGATTGATCATTATTAAGATCAAGGCTTGAGTAATCTACACTAGTGTCATCAAAAGTCTCCAAAGGTTGGTCCTTTTTAACACAATCATCCTCATTTTCGGACTCACCATAATAAGAATCTTCATCGGTTTCATAACCTTTATCCCGACGTCGTTTAAGTTCCATATGAATGGTCCTACTAATTTCTGCGACAAGCTCTTCCGAATCTCCATCATCTTCCAATTTGTATAATTTCTGTGCAAGTTTCCTGACGTTCACACGCTTACCACCGTTAGACGGCATCTCCTCTTTTGGAAATAGTGAAGGAAAAACACGATGAAGAGGAGTATATTCCAAATTCTCTGTCTGCACATTACTAGAAAACAAATTGTTAGATGCATAACTATCCTTCCATCCATGTGATTGTCCACTTACATACCCGTCATAAGGTTGTTGATATGTATGAGAATATCCATAAGGTTCTGTAGGAAATTTATCATAGCCAAAATATTGGTTTTGATTGTATCCTAAGGATGGTTGGAAGTTGCCATAATGTTGAGGTTGAAAACCGTATTGATTGTTGTAATATGCTTGCTCTTGTCCACCGTACATGGAAAACCGATACCTGAAATAAGATTCAAAAACCAAGTTAGATACGGAATAGAATCCAACAAAGCAAGAATAAAGCAAAAAGAAAAATAAAAACAACTAAAATCATCCGTTGCTCCCCGTGGCGGCGCGCCAAAATTTGATGCGTGTCGTAACCACAACAAATTAATTAATGCTTTACTACCTAATTAACAAGTAATATAGGGCAGTCAAGGTCGATCCCACGAGGAGCACGAGATTCTAGTTGTAAAAATTGTCACGAAAGGGGGGTGTAAAAAGCAAAATAAAAATAAACAAAGCAATTAAAAAGGTAAAATTGAAAGCAATAAGAGAGAGAAAATCAAGGAATCCTTCTTCGTTACGAAACAATGAATCAAGTTATGTTCTTTTCTACTTGTTATTAGTCACAAATTATCACCAACCGTAGGTAAAGCAAACTAGCTCTCTAAACCCCTAAATCCCTTGTATCACCGGGACACCTGAAGTTCTCGACTACGATTCTAATCACCAAGCCACCTAGAATTAGCTCAACCTAGATGTAACTTGGCTCATGCATTATGTTTTGTGAATTTCTTAGGTTGATATTAGTAGTTAGACTCTTAGCTCAAGGTCTACTTGCTAACGTTGCTTTTACACACAATTGCTCCACGGAATCCCTCCGCAAGGTCTCGTGTTTGCTACTTATGTAAAGAGTCAAGAAACGATTACTTATCTCCTAACTTTCACTAGCTTTAGATTAAACTAACAAATCAATTTAGCGTGCACTCTAAACAATCTATCAATCAATCATGAATGTCTTTAAGATCACTCCTATTAGTAAAAACAATCGATAATCATGTGAAAAATCTTCAAGATAGAATTTAAAAACAAAAACTTAAATCATATGTTAAGAACTAGGACTTCATCCTCAATCAATAAAATTAACTACTCATGTTAAAAGAGTTCACACAAAGAATAAGAAAAGAAAAGAATTGTGTGTGTAGAGATGTAAAAGATGTGTAGAGAGAGATGTGTAAGTTGTAGAAAACTTCTCTATTTATAGGCTTCAATATTCTCCAATTCTTCTAAGGATTAGAACCCTTTTCCTTGTGCAATTCAATTTCCAAATTCAAGTCTTTCTCTTCTCTTCCCCTTCTCTTTCCAAATTTGAGTCCAATTCTCCATCCAATTCCTAGCCCAAGTCTTCACACCCATGAGAGAGGTCCATAGAAAGTTCTGGAATTTTGCTCGCCGGAAAACTGGGATTATGGCCGGAATTTGGCCGGAAAACGTCGCCGTCGGCCGCCTGAAAATTTTGTCGTCGAGAGAATATTCGACGGAATATTCCGTCCGGTCCTCCGTTAGGACTAACGGTCAAACTAGTCAACCGTCAGTCAACAGTCAGTCAAAGGTCAAGGAAAGGGAGTGAGTCAGACTCGAGTTAGCTTCTGACTCAGCTAACTGGGCTTACTCAGATGAGTCAGTTACTGAATCAGCTGCTAACTCGGCTGACTTAATCCTATTCAGCTCACCGGAATCGGTCATCGGGCTCGGTTGGGATCGGTCATCGGGATCGTTCGGATCGGTCTGAGTCAGCTCGCCGGAGGGGAAAATTGGCCGAGTTTCGGCTGTTTTTAGACAATTCGCAAGCCATTTTTCAGGCTGATTCTTCTCCTGTGCAAATCCTATCATTCATCTATTCAATTCTTCAATCGAACCCATTTCTCCACTGCATCAAATTGACAGCAGTTTAATGCCTCTGTCTTTACAAACCCCATTTCTCAACACCCATTTCACTGAACTTCAGCAGCGGCAGGAACAGAACCACCTTCATCATCAACACAAACCCCTGAAACTTGTTCTATCAGTTGCAGAGACCAACCCCAATTCACTTCCTCTGTCGAATTCTTCCTCTTGAATCCATCGATTTAGCACAGACCCATATAACAGCAGCACTGTTCTTCAACTCTTCACTGTACATAATAATCATCAAAAACCCATTTTCTCAGACTTGATTTGCTTCACATCTCGATTCACAGCATCAGTGTAAACTCTCAGCAGTACTTACTTCGATCTACTGAGTTCGACAGCAACAGAACCATCAAACCCTAACATCGAATCGATCCAAAACCCAATCTCAGAACCAATCTCAACAGCAACACTTTATCATCGAACCCATTTTCGATTCAGAAACCCTAGTTCCTAATTTCAATCTGAATCTAACAGCAACAGAAATTCATCACCATCACCAGCTTGTAGTTCTTCTCGCTTCACAATTCCATTCGATTTCCATACACAGCCCATCTTAGCTTCTTGAACAAACCCTTAATTCGATTTCAGATGTTCGATTCATAGTCTCGAACCCTTTCTCAGTTCTCCAACAGCAGTTCAACTTCATACTCCTCAAATCGTCATCTTCTTCGATTTCTTCTTCCGAGCTTCAGCAATCACGGCAGTCGCTTGTCTGGTTTCGTTTCTGGTGTAGAAAGAGTTGAAATGAATGAGACATGATTGAACGAAATGTCTCGAGTTTAGGATTAGGTTATAAGAACTGGATCTGGATCCGGGTACGGGTGTGGATCAGGTTGTGGTTAGGGTATGGAGCAGGGTATGTGGGCTTGATATGTGGGCTTGGGTCAGAGTTTTAGGGTGTGGGTGGATTTAAACACCCACCATAAGTACACCCCATTAGTGCAATTTTCACTCCCTTCTTTTGGATAAGGGACACCTCTTTGACCTCCCCTTAACCTTGGCTGGGCTCCATATAGTATTCCCTCCTTCGTGAAATGACAATTTTACCCTTTTTTGCTCAATTTGAGTGATTTCTTCTTCTTTTCCTCCGTGCGACTCCAAAGTAGCTACAAAACTCAAAACATGCGTAAAATACATAATTTACAAGAAAAATAGCAAAGAAAGCATAAACTACTAGATAGTAAATTAGGTGTATTCTACACCTATCACTAGTTTCTCCTTTTCAATACGAAGTCTGTTTAGATCAGATGAATGTGTCTCAATCAAACATTTTTCTCTAATCGAGTCTTCTTTAACAATATTCTCAAGAACACAAATCTTTTCACGCTGAAGAGTAGTTTCTTTAATGATTTTTTCAATATTGTTGGAGAATGATTCAATTATACTATAGATTTCCCGTTCTCGACCAAGAGACTTCTCAAATTCATCAATAAGCTGAGCATGATTATGAAAATTAATAGCCACAATCGATTTTTTTGAGATTCTGGTGATATCCCTTTCAGCTTGCGACAGAGTGTCAAATGTCTCAATTGAGGGAATGTTATCAAAATTCGATAAAGCATCCTTTATACCTCGGGATTCGGAAGTATCATCTAAGGAGTTATCCTTTGAGGTAATTACAAAACATTTGGCATAATTGAAAGCTTTGGAGGACATTTTGGTGTGCTCAACAACAAGAGATAATCATCCATCCACAGAGACAGATTGATACAAACACAGACTTATGAGGTCTTAAACGTGTTTGCCTGCTCTGATACCAATTAAAAAAGTGGGGGTACAACCTCACCCAATATTTTGCTTAGCAATCTGTATGGAATAACTCCAATATACTTTTAATAGAATCAACTAGACAGTCAGACTCAATCTTAATGAAAAGTATATCAAATAATTATATCTCAATTTCTCGATTCAATCCTTACTCAAGCAAATAGAAATCTGCGAGTCTGATTGAATACAAGAGAAATTAACAACCAAAGACCAATGTTCAAGGATCAATCAATTTCAATCAACAACCAAAGGTTGGATTTACCAATTGATCGATTCAACGCACAACCTGTGATATTTCAATTATATAACAAAATATAATGCGGAAAAGAAATAACACGGACACCAGAAGTTTTGTTAACGAGGAAACCGCAAATGCAGAAAAACCCCGGGACCTAGTCCAGATTGAACACACACTGTATTAAGCCGCTACAGACACTAGCCTACTACAAACTAACTTTGGTCTGGACTGTAGTTGAACCCCAATCAATCTCTGTTTGAGGGTAAAAACTGGTTCTGCTGTTTTTGGTAAATTTGGGTGTGTTGATAAGAAACGAATTCAAACCCTAAATAATGCATTACACGGGAGTACTTTTAGACTCGAGAGATCAATCTGTAAGACTCTGGCCTAAACCAAGAAATGGCCGTTCCAGATTCAATTCTATCACAAAGTGAAGGAGAAGGGGTTGATCTTAGGGAGGGAAGCGAAGAAGGTGTTTGAAATCAAAATGTTGAATTATGAAGGTGTGGTTGTTTTATGACTTGTATCAGAATATGGAGCTGGCTTGCAGAATGTAAGCTATCAGTTCTTGGTAGTTTCTGGATACTGTGTTGATAACACTTGTGTTCTTGTTTTTTTTTTCTTTTTCGAAATAGGTTGAAAACCTATTTATACAAGTTATTTGAGCGCACACCTGATCTCGTAGGAAGTGGAGAAGATTAAGTAATGAGTAGTGGTGTTGTGTAGGAGGTGGTGATCATCACGTGGTCACACCTTCACGCACTTCTCTCATTGTCGTTAACCGTTCGTCTTTTCCTGACACGTTCTTATAATGGGCACGTTGCATGCCGCACGCTGTAAACCGCTAGATCAATACCCCAGTAAGTATCCCCCAATTCGTGACATGTTTGATGTCTCGAGTAAGTGGGTCAAGTCGTGGGACTTGCCGCAAAGAATAGCATATGGTGCTATTAGGTTAAACAACTAAGTTGTTTATGAGGCCGATATAAAATATCGTATGTATTCGATGCTGGTAAAGCATCACTTTTAAGCAGCTTAAAATAATCAATGTACATGGAGCATCGTTGTTTTAGAGCTTGTCTAAATTAGTCGCGAGTCGATCGTCTTAAAAGAAGAGCGTGACCGGACATCTTTTGTCAATCGTTTGGTAGCTCTAGGGATGAGCTACTTCTTGGTCGATCACCCCCTGTAAGCGAGTGGCGGATGGTATCCATTCTAAAATCCTACCGGTTGATCTAAATTAGATCCGGATCGTTCAAATCGGCTGGCCAAGTTGAGTGGTCGAGACAATTTGCGGCAGTTAATGACTGATGTTGAAGCAGCGCGAAGGGCCATCTTTGGGAGATCGTCCGGGATCGCACAGGTGAGCCGCAGCTCGATCGACCGCTTCTTGCAGGAGGGGGTTGGCCGGTGATCATTGAGGCACCTCATTGATCGCTTAATATTTTATCCAAGTCGTCCGGCCAAGCTAGCGAAGTTGGACGGACGAGATAGTTTTTGCTGCAGATGTTTGTTGTCGTTGATTTAGGGTTTGGAAACCGTGCGGCCAACCCTAGTTTGGTTAATCGAACCAAAGCGCTGAGCGCTAATTTGAATAGGCCGATCGGCCATGTTTGAAGACGAGCTGCTATAGTGAGTATGTTGACATCTCCTGGGTCATCTAAAATCGGATCTAAGCCACTCGATTCGGCTGGCGAAGATGAGTGGTCACGATCGATTTGCAACAGTAACATACTGCCACAAACATGAATTAGGGTTTCGAACGGCCGCGACTAGTCTAGTTCAATCTAGCAATTTGATGCGTGATTGACTTCCCTTGGGCAAGTCGATCGAGTGGGAATAGAGTTGGGCCGGCGGTGAATTCATGCGCACCTCCTTGATCGTCTAAAATACGATCTAAGCCGTCTAACTAGGCTGGCTAAGTTGGACGGATGTGATGATTTTGCGACACTAATATATTGCAGCAACCCAAAACTTAGGGTTTTGAAATAGCGTGTTTGCTCAAGTTTGGGCAAACGATTGAGCGCCCTATAGGCTTGCCGCGGGCAGGTCGATTGACCAAGGGGGAAGTTGGGCCGCCAATGAACATGCCGGCACTTCCTTAATCATTTGTAGGAAAATCCAGGCTGTCCAACTTGGTTGGCGAAGTTGGACAGCCGTGATGTTTCTGAGACCGTTTTTGGCGGTCTAGCTCGTTTGAGCTCTTCTTCACAGCGCGCGATCACCCATGTTTGGGGTTAGCGCTTGATGACACTGGAGTGTGTTTAAATGGAGTCCGACCGGTTGGAGCATTAGTGGGCCCGCCGGTGGTCAATACGGTGATTGCCTAGTTCTGCCAGGAATGGTCTAGGCTTGCTGAAACACGCGGCCAAATCGTGTGGCCGTGATCATCTCTGAGATCGATATTAACAGTCTAGATTTTCCTTAAGGAATTTAAGCATGTTAGATCGAGCTATCTCTTAATTAAAATTGCGTCGATATGAAAATCTCTTTGTCAGAGAACGATGCAGCCTGTGTGAGTATTTTCATGCAGATCTCATTACTGACATTTCGGGAGATTCACGCTACTCTGCTGAGAGTGAACATTTAATCGTCATGTCATGTCAATATTGAGAGTTCGGCTGGGAACATAGCATAGGAAAATACTAAGCAAGTCACGCATTAGTGAATAATGCTGGTAGAAAATAGAATTTACAGAATATTTGGGATTGTTGCTACACGCACCATTCTGGGTGAATTTCATATAAATGTACTGAATTTCTCAATACATATGTAAGTAGAGAGGTTTGATCACTCATCACTTTTAAATGGCTCAACCTCTTTACAGAGCGATGACGCACTGAATTGCTCAACACATATGTAAGTGGAGAGGTTTGAGCACTCATCACTTTTAAATGGCTCAACCTCTTTACAGAGCGATGACGCATTAAATATAGGGTTTTAGAATTTTAGCCCTGAACTAAAAACCACCATCAACAATCTCACACTGATCCAAGGTACAGTTGCGCTCCTTATGTCTCTGATCCCAGCAGGATACTACGCACTTGATTCCCTTAGCTGATCTCACCCACAACTTAGAGTTGCTACGACCCAAAGTCGAAGACTTTAATAAACAAATCTGTATCACACAGAAAAGTCTACAGGAATAGATAAATCTGTCTCCCACAGAAATACCTACGAGTTTTGTTCCGTCTTTTGATAAATCAAGGTTAACATGAACCAATTGATAACCCAAACTTATATTCCCGAAGAACAGCATAGAAATATCAATCACCTCACAATAATCTTAATCGACTAGCGAAACAAGATATTGTGGAATCACAAACTATGAGCCGAAGATATTTGTGACTACTTTTCTATCTTGCCTATCGGAGAAATTAATATCAAGCCAATCTTATGATTGCACTCAATCACGATAGAAACAACAAGATCGGATCACAACTACAGAGAAAATAGTTGGGTCTGGCTTCACAATCCCAATGAAGTCTTCAAGTCGTTAACCTACAGGGTCTCGGTACAAACCTAAGGTTAAAGGATAATCGACTCTAGCTTATACAACTAGTATCACACATGAGGTGTGGGGATTAGGTTTCCCAGTTGCTATATAGTCTCCAAATCAGGGTTTGCAATATAAGTTATCTTGGTAACAAAGCATTCAATATTCACCGTTAGATGAAAACCTGACTAGATTCAAGCTAATATCTTTCAACCGTTAGATCGAACTTAGCTTGTTATACACAAATGAAATGCACGTTCATTTAGGTTTGTGTAACCTTACCTAAACGTGTACACCTAGTTGGTTCAACAGTAGTTAACCAAATGGTTAGCTATATGAGCACTTTCATATCAACCTTATTCATCTTCACCATAACTAGTTCAAATGACTCAAAAGAACTAGTTAGAGAGTTGTTCAATTGCTTAGATCTCATAGATGTATATAAGACACAATCGAAGCAAAAATGATTTTGATTCACTCGAATAGATTCATGAAATTATAGCCACGGATGGCAAATATGCATTCCTTAGTTTATATATGTCTTATTTCACGAATAAACCGTTTTTAGAAAATAACCCACTCAAGTATGCATATCGGTACACATACTTAAGTATCCGGTTTGAGTTTGTTTTCAGTTCACAAACACCATGAGAAGTTCACGGGATGTGAACTTCCGGCAGTACACATACGTGTACGCGGACTTAGCTTCTGGATATCCTGAACCAGTAAAGTACACATACTTTAGTTCAAGGATTTTGGACTTACACAAGTATGAGTTCACATACAATGTTTATATCCATTCAAGGTTATATATTTTAAACTCTCATTTCAATCATTAAAACATTCTTAGAGGATGTTAAATAGAGGTTATTCACACACTATTTTTCATCAAAGCGATTTTCAAGATATTGAAATAATCAACATGACTTTCGTCACTTGTAAAGATGAACTTGGCCAAAGCAAAAGCTTACCAACACATATTTCGAGAAATAGATAAGCGAGATAAACTTGGCTCGAAATAGCAAATGTGTATAATCGAAGTCTATATAGCAATACGACTTTTGTCTCAAGATAGGAGATAGAGTAGATAGACTTTTGAGTGATACATAAGTTCAAGTCTCCAAATACCTTTTAGTCGATGAAGATCCACCAGTTCCTTGAGTAGTTCTTCGTCTTTGCATGATGAAAGCCGTGGAGTCTAGAGCTCAACTACACTTTCTATCCTAGTTCGAGACTTAGCTATAAGTAGACTAGAAATCAAGACTTATAGTTTTGGCAACTAAACTTGACAAACAAGCTTAAGATAGCAATGCTTGCGAGTTCGACCGAGCAGTGCTCTAACAATCCGTCCTGCAATAGATTCCCAAGTAAGCTATAGATCCCTGGGACCGGTTCTAGTATAAATGCTTGTTTATAGGATTAGTCCTAGAATAAACCTCTTGATTCATTTCATTACGACTTTTTTTAACAGGTCTACTTTCTTAAACACATGTAATTAAACACAGTTTTATAGACATGGAATCAACCCAAAGTTCAACACACTAAACTAGTAATGTATTACCAAATAGTAGCATGTCATAATTAGGAAGTCCAAAAGATAAACATTATAATTGGTATTCCAATATACCAAAGTTGTATGAAAAAACTAGTATATACTCCATTGACTCTTTGATTGATCAAGTCACCAGTACTAAAGATGCATATATATATATTACTCCATATGTTATGTTTTTCAATATAAATAAATAACTTGAAAGAAACGTAGATATAAACGAAAATAAGTCAAGTCTGTATTGCTAACCTCGAGAAGGCGGATAATTTGTTCGTGGATGCCGATACGTCTTCAGGTTCTTCAGAGAAACACGAGATTGTCTCAACATTTTTAATGCTCCTAATCTAACCTAACAAAGTTGACTCTAGGAATCTAGTCAAGCAGCTTCGAGTTTTGGAGATAAAATATGACAATCAAACTTGACATACCAACGTTTGGTGGGTTCAACCGAGCAATGCTCTAACATAGAGCCGGCATTTGCTCATAATGAAGTAAATGATCATTTGTATCAATATTTCCTTTATACTTGACAAAAGCTGGCAGATGAAAATTTTCAGGTATTTTACATTCATGGACTTCTCTTGATAGCAGACATGCATGAAACCTATATGTAGGATCATCACGAGGTTTTGCAATGATTTGTTTTATCTCGTCCTCATGTTCGTTCATCACTTTTTTAAATTTTATTTTGTCAGGTTCTTGACTTGTAGCATAATAGGTCCTAATTTAAATTTAAAGTACCTTGGAGTAGTTAGATTTTGAGTGCTTATAATACTCATGTTCCTGAATTACTGACGCAATCGATCTTGAAGGCATGTTGGTAAATTATGTATTGATTGATAGACAAAAGTTGTTAGTACTGGTTGAGGGTCTTGAGGGTACTTTGGGAAAAATACCCTATTATGTTAAGTTTCACATCTAATCCAGTTAACTAATCAGTTTGGGGAATTTTGGCTCATTAACGGGGTTTAAAATGTCCCATTTAACCTTATATTTTTTAATATTAATAAAGGGATCACCACCACTACCTGTACAACTGTCACCACCACCACCTGTACCGCCGCTGCTGCCACCACCACCACTGCCACTTGAACCACCACAGCCACCGCCACCACCACCAACTACCACTACCACTACCACTGCCACCCGAACCACTACCACCACCACCTGAACCACCATAACCATCACCCGAACCACCGCTACACCACCACCGCCACCAGAACCACAACCACCTCTTGAACCTTGAACATTTAACCACCACCACTTGAACCCCGAACAGCCACCGAACCTTGAATCACCGCCACCTGAACCTGGACCGCCACCACATGAACCCTAAATACCCACTCGAACCCTGAAGGACAATTATCGGCTTTTTTACACGCGTGAAACATCACATCTGCGTCAAATTGACTGCTTAACCGTTTCAAATGGAATAGCTAACAAATTAGGGTGTTTATTCAGAATCTGGAAACTCGAGGCATGTCCCCAAGATGACCCCTCATTTTGGGGTATTTGTCCAAGTTTTTCATGTTATTATCGTTAGTAAGAGGTTAACGGATCGAGTCTCCGCTCAAGAGTTTGGAGATCTCATGAAATACTCCTCTTATGTAAATTAAAGTTTAAGTTCTTAATATATCTTCTTTCCTGTTAAAAAAAAAACAAAAACAAACAAACATTTACTTGATGTTTTGTTATTGCGACCGGATTATAATTATTTATTATTTTTTTGAAACTAGGCATAGACCCGTCCTGCCCATGGCAGTGTAGCCACCGAGCCTACTCCCCACTGAGCAAACCCGGCCCCCTTCCCCAAAGTAAATAAAGTTAGTAGTAATTACACGAGATCTTCAATGTTTGAGCGGAAATTCGAACTGATGACCTCCTACTTCAAAATCAGACTCCTGGCCCACTGGGCTAACCCCATATGGTTTTCCCCGGATTATTCTAGGTGTTCTCTTTTCTTGTTATAAAACAGGTCATTCATGCAATGCAACATATGCTGATTGTTTAAGAAAGAAGGAAATATTTTTTACTCAAGCTATTCAATGGATTTACACAAATAACTCCCTTAAAAACCAGAGACTAGACTTTGATTAAATTATAAAACCTTCCTTATCTGATCTTCCACTCATCTCTTCCTACTTCTTTAGTCCATAGACTCAGACTTCACTCACCGAAGATACTGAGCAAAGTCTTGAACTCTTATATTCTTTTTTCTTTTGAGCAAAGTCTTGAACTCTTGATCAGGTTAGTTAGGGTACTAATCATGGCAGCCCGAGCGCTTCTTTTCCGATCCCCCTCAAGAACTAGTACTTCGATTCTGTCGCCTTTGAAAGCAGGTTTGTCCATGTGTTGAATAATAACACTGTCTATTCTGTGATATTCATTACTTTGTTTCTAGCTAATTTAGTGCATTAATTTTAATTCATTTAGTAGCTAGCTAGCTGTATTATTTCCATAAAATAGAGCTACAAGAAGAAAGAAGTATAGGTGGGTGAAATCTGTTTTCTTGCAAATTTATGTACCCACCGTTGAACTCGTGTGCTAGTACTAGTAGTACTGCACTAGTGCGGTTATACATTACGGGGGTTCGCAGAATGTAAAGAGCAACACGAAATAAAAACAAAATTGGGCGATACTTATTTTCTAGCACCCTTATTGTACATTATACATTGATAGTGAGTGAGTGACCTAACAAGAGCAGGATTTCATTTTTTCTGGTGGAAGCATATTTCATGTTGATCCAAAATGGATGAGTATGGATCACGAGTCTTGTTAGTTGTTTTTATCTCATCAGTCATGTTGTATTTGTCTGGTACTCTGGTGTTAGCTAGTAAGTCTCATTTTACTGTGCATTTTTATCAACATCACTAATCAATGAGTAATTAAGTATGATGTAATGGTTGGTGCGACTCTCTGATCTCCACTCTTCTTTCACCTAGTAGAACTCACAGTCAGATTAACTGATATCGAAACAAACAGAATATTCATCTTAAAAGCAAACTTTTAGAATAAACAAACAAGAAAAAACAAGAAAAGGGATAACATATGAAATTTTCCCTCAACTTGGACATCTTTTTTTCACTAAAATAGATTCTCACTTCTTAGTTATCTCAGAGTTCAGTCTCAGTAAGAAGAGTGTTTCTAGCATGGCAACTAGGAAAGTTTCTTCCCTTCTCTCTAAAACCTTTGGTACTTCAGTACTTTCCTCCCTAAAAGGTTTCTACTTTCTTGATTCATTTCTTTTTGAGTTTATCTATCATGGGTTTCTTTTGCTCTTTCATTTTGTTGAATAAAAATCAAAAATAAATAATTGATGATAACTTTTCTCTTATTCAAGTTGATATCTTCAATGAAATTTGATGAATTCATGTCATGTATATGTATGTGCACATATACTGTGCTGTTATGTTTATTATTTAGATCAAAACTTAAAGAAATTGTGTTTAATTATCTTAAAGAATTTGTGTTTAATTATTAAAAGATCCTTACTTGGATTTCCGGTTAAGTTTTTAATTTGTTATAAATAAATTTTTAGGGAAGAATATCAACTTGGGAAGAAGTGTAAGAAGATATAGTACTGCTACTGCTGTTGCACTTGAAGAACCGATTACACCACCAGTTCAAGTAAACTACACAAAACTTCTTATCAACGGGGAGTTTGTGAATTCTGCTTCAGGTTTTTTTTTTTTTTTTTCATTTCTCATTCCTTTTTTAATTGTTTCTTCAATTAATCAAGAATTAAGACATACAAATTCAATCTTTGTCTGCCTACAGGAAAAACTTTTCCGACTCTTGACCCAAGAACAGGGAATGTTATCGCTGATGTCGCGGAAGGTGATGCTGAAGATATCAATCGGGCGGTTGCTGCTGCTCGCAAGGCATTTGATGAGGGCCCATGGCCAAAGATGACAGCTTATGTAACTATTCTTGATTTTAATTTCTTAAATTCTACTTTACTTTTGTTAGCCAAGAATTTGGATGATGGGATTGGAAGAGAACAATTAGATTGTTGTTTCATTCTTTACATTGTTTGCCTTTACAGGAAAGGTCAAGGGTACTTTTGCGCTTTGCGGATTTGATCGATAAACATACTGATGAACTTGCAGCACTTGAGACATGGGACAACGGAAAGCCCCATGCACAGGCCGCTAAGGTTGAATTACCAATGTTTTCACGTCTGTTTAGATATTATGCTGGTAAGTTAAATTAAATTTTACTTAATGTTAACTGTCATCACTTTTTTATTTGGATAACTGTTTTAAGATTTTCTTCTGCTTGAAACGTACCAGGATGGGCGGATAAGATTCACGGTCTCACAGTTCAGGCTGATGGTCCGTACCATGTGCAAA
The DNA here is from genome assembly GCA_023531295.1 of Papaver armeniacum. Classification (NCBI taxonomy): domain Eukaryota; kingdom Viridiplantae; phylum Streptophyta; class Magnoliopsida; order Ranunculales; family Papaveraceae; genus Papaver; species Papaver armeniacum. Next base: position 70,419 of record JAJJWW010001927.1, on the reverse strand, counting down.
CCCTACATGAGCCCATTGGAGTTGCTGGACAAATTATTCCATGGAATTTTCCACTTCTCATGTTTGCGTGGAAGGTCGGACCTGCTTTAGCTACTGGTAACAGTATTGTCCTAAAGACAGCAGAACAAACACCATTGTCTGCTCTCTATGCGGCGAAGCTGCTCCACGAAGTGGGTTCTCTTAATTCATTTGCAGTAGTTTATTCTTCATTTCTTACTGCATGCTTTAGGAATCTTATTTCTGTATTGTTCATTGCAGGCCGGCCTTCCCGAGGGTGTCCTGAATGTCATTTCTGGATTTGGTCCTACGGCTGGTGCAGCACTTGCTAGTCATATGGATGTCGACAAGGTTTGTTTTCCTATATCTTAAGAAGAATATATACCGGAGTTTGTAGAGTACACAATAGTTTGTTCTCTCAAGTATTAACATAGAAAAGGCCGACTTCTTTGCAGCTTGCTTTCACAGGATCAACTGCAACTGGCAAGATTGTTACTGAACTGGCTGGTAGAAGCAATCTTAAGCCGGTGACTCTAGAGCTTGGAGGGAAATCTCCGTTCATTGTATGTGAAGATGCCAACATTGACAAGGCTGTTGAAACTGCCCACTTTGCTCTGTTCTTTAACCAGGTACGTTTGTCTAATGGAATTTTTGCATGAACTAAAGGACAAGCTTACATAGATATGAATTACCGAATTTCAAGATCCTAAATGTGATTTGTCTATAGGGACAATGCTGCTGTGCTGGGTCTCGTACTTTTGTACATGAAAAAGTTTATGACGAGTTCCTAGAGAAATCAAAGGCTCGTGCTATGAAACGTGTTGTTGGTGATCCCTTCCAGAAGGGTGTCGAACAAGGTCCTCAGGTGAATTATCTCTCCTTTGCATAGCAGACAGATTAATATTGAAAAGATCAAATCACTTTGTGGGTACTTGTAGTTTGTCACCATTTCTTCTAGAGTGTTTCTATCTATGCTAATCGAGAGAGAGAGAGACAAGGATCAGCTCAGTTTAAAAAAGCTTGTTCAGTTCGGCGTTTCCCTTTATTATCTAGGATTTTTCACTGATATTGTCGCATTCCCCAATGAATATATCAGATTGATTTAGAGCAATTTGAGAAGGTTATGAATTACATAAAATCTGGTGTTGAAAGTGGGGCAACCATTGAAACTGGCGGTGCAAGATTTGGCGATAAGGGTTACTATATTCAGCCTACTGTCTTCTCAAATGTCCAGGTATCATATACTATTTCCACCACATTTAAGCAGTCGTCCTATTTTTGCCACTATAAGCGCCTTTTAAAACTGACAAAATCGAACGTCTGCGAAATTAGGATAACATGTTGATTGCAAAGGATGAGATCTTTGGACCTGTGCAGAGCATCTTGAAATTCAAGTAAGCTTTAACCCATCAGTATATTTCATCTCATTGCTTATAAAACATTCATTACTCTTCACTTACATATCATTTTCTTTTTCCATAATTGCAGAGATCTTAGCGAGGTAATCAAAAGATCGAACGCAACAAATTACGGTTTGGCTGCAGGAGTTTTCACCCAGAACCTAGACACAGCAAACACCCTGACGCGTGCACTGAGAGCAGGAACCATATGGATTAATTGCTTCGATGTTTTCGATGCGGCAATTCCTTTTGGTGGGTACAAGATGAGTGGGCATGGCCGAGAGAAGGGAGTTTACAGTCTTAATAACTATTTGCAAGTGAAAGCTGTGGTTACTTCTTTGAAAAACCCAGCTTGGTTATAACTTTAGTATCCCCTGCTTCTCTTGTCTGGGATGTTTTTCGTCTATGATGCAAAGAATTATACTTATATCAACTAATAAAGGCTTGTGTGTTTTTCCGTTTCTCTCTGCTTATTTTATGGTGTTTTGGCAAACTCTAGAATTGCTTTCCATTCTTGGGGGATGTGGAATCCTCCCTCAAAAGGAAAATAGTACGGAGTATATTACTATTAAGTGTTTTACAAACAATGCAAACTTTCAATACATTGTATGCAGGTAAGACCTTGCAATTAGAACATTTCAAGCACGGTTAGAAGTTTGAACCTTTAGGAGATCTGCACTTGAGTAGAGCCAAAGCAGATATGCATGCCCAAACAGTGGTAAACATCACAAGCATTACTAATTTAGCAAATCACACCTAATCCAGATATTTATCTTAAACTTGCATATGCCCTTTTCACTCTTCTAGTCTATAATACAGAAAAATGTTCTCACTTTAGCGAATTGTAACCCGAACCCGGGGTGGTGCAGAATAAGCTATTGGTGGTGGTATAGAGTAAGGTGAAAGAGTTTTCGAGCTCATTGACGACATATCGAGAGCGTTTTCTAGTCTTATAGCAACTTGTTCCATAGATGGTCTTTGCTGCTTCTGTGCAGTGCACGAAAGAGCTAATTTGAGAATGAGGTTGAAAGCTTCATTCGAGTATTCTCCGTTCATTTTAGGATCAGCAAATTCTGCTATATTTCCACCTTTCGTGATAAACTTCGCCTGAGCGAAATAGAAACGTGTATCATGAATTAGTAATGTATAAAAGAGAATCGTGACAAGAAGCACAACGGATAGTATCTTATCTCTTACCATTTTATCCAGGGCCATCGGTCTTTTCAAGTTTAGATTAATCACCCTCTTCCCAGAGAGTAATTGTAGTAAAACGATACCGAAACTGTATACATCACCAGCTGCGTTGACACGGTGATTCCGTTGATATTCAGGATCAACATAGCCAAAGGTTCCTCTCACTTCTGAGCTCACATAAGACTGACCCGCATCAATCACCTTTGACAAACCGAAGTCTGAAAGTCTGGCTTGGAATTTCGTCCCCAAGAGGATGTTGGTTGGCTGCAAAGAAAATTTGGTTACTGGGATCTCAAATAGCAAACAAAAAAGAAAATGTGTCATAGAAATCTTACCTTGATATCACGATGAATAATGCTACCCTCTAGATACGTATGGAGAAACCAAAGACCTCGTGCACAGTCGATTGCAATCTCAAGTCTCTGAATCCATGATAGTACTTTATCTTTACCTGACATTTGCTAATTCGAATTCAGAACATGAAGCTCTCACTGAATATTGAAACAGAAACGGAAATTTTTTTATAGATCACAAAAAAGAATACCAAATAGCCACTCTGACAAGTTCCCATTTGGGCATAGCTCATAGACGAGAAAACATTCATCCTCTTCCTCGCAATAGCCCAACAACAAGACAAGATTTGGATGTTTAACATGCGATAAGCTTGTAACTTCTCTGACAAACGTCTCCACATTCGCCTCATTGACGATGTGCTTAACTGCAATTTGCCGACCGTTTGACAGTACACCTTTATAGACCTTCCCTACACCATAAATGTGTGTGGTGAGTGACATCAAACCTCCAACTTTAAGTGTTTGGCGTTCGATTTAAGCAGGAAAATAGAGTTGCATATAAATTAAGTACTCACCTGCTGTGCCTTGACCTATGAAGTTCAACTCATTTAGATTGTTTGTAGCTGACATTATCTCCTTGACTGGGATTCTCTGGCAACCACCAGGTATCTCAGGTAACTCCTTTGCTGGTGTCACTGTTAAGTAGACAAATAATATTAACGTAGAACCTTTAAAACTAGAACTTGCAGATGCAAATTTTGATTGTTGATTGTTACGTACCAGCTTTCCCTGCCCCTGGTAACATGTTTAATTTGGTTAGTCTTTTCCATAGCATGCATGCAGCGACAACTATCAGTACCACAATACAAAGAAGACCTCCTAATAAAACCCATATTGCTGTTAAGTAGATACACAGATCCGATAATTAATGAGATTGCTCAAACAAGTGAAACACAACACCAAATTAGAATTCAGTTTTTTGGTTTAAAAGACCTTGGATTCGAATTTTTGGGCGTATAAGACGAGTAAAATACGCATATGGTTCAAATAACCAAAATCCAAAATATACTGTTTTAATATCCTTTATGGATATTTCACCCAATTTTTTATCATTTATTTTTATTGAGCTGGCTGGAATACCCTTATCTTTTCCCGAAAAAGATCGACGATGTCTCTTTATCTCGTCTTTATCTTCTCTGTTTCCGCCATGTCCACTGAGTTCCTACTGTAATCACTCATAATCAGGTATAAATCCTAACAATCTTTCCTTAGTTGGTGACAATTTCAACCGTATTATTATAAAGGGTACGGAGTTGGAATCATTCTTTTGATTAATTTTATGGGTCGTGGATTTGATTTTAGTTACAGGTTTCTATTCTGATCTTTGTTTACATTTCACTGATTTCAGCTTTGGATTCTTCTGTTAATGATCATACATTTTTATTTTTTTTTGTATAAGATTTCATCTGTGTTACACAATTCAAGGCGGTGGTGGTAGTGGGTTTGGGGGTTCGTGATGGTTTCGTTTATTTTGATTTTCAGAGCTGATTCTGAAATGGGTTTTGCTTGATCTAACCTTTTTCATTTTAAAGTTTTGATTTTTGTGATCTGAAATTGGTTGGTGGTGGTTTTGGGGGTGTTTGGTGGTGGAGGAGCGCTATTTTAATTTTTAGAGCTGCTTCTAAAATAGGTTTTGCTTGATTTCTCCATTTTTCATTTCAAGGTTCTGATTTTTTTGATCTACAGTCATTTGATTTTGAATTTCTCTAGTTTTAAATCATTTTCCCCCATTGATTTACCATTACCTTTGTAGGTTCATACTAATAAAAATGTTAAATTTGTTTTGGGTGTGGGTGGGTGGTGGTGGGGGTCGTGATTGTGATTAATGGGATTGAGATGGTGGTGTTGTTGATGTCAAGAAATTAAAAAAAAAGTGGTTAGTTTGGAGTGGGATTTGGAGTTGAGATAAGGATGAAGTTACAAGGTTTGAGAAGCTGCAGTTGAGGTGGCGGATGCAGCTGATGCCATGAATCAGTAGTGGTGGTTGTTGTTAGTTGGAAGAAGAAGGAAATAGTGGTGTTCTGAGATGCACAATGCATCTTTTTTTTGAAATGTGTTTGTTTAAGATGTCTCTCGGTGGGTGTTATCAAATTGTGTTAGTCACCTAGCATCTTTGTATGTGTTACCTAGTCAGAATATAAGATGCACCTGAGTGCATAATTAATATTCTGACAGAAAAATATATTTTTCCTAGGTTGCACCCGAGTGCATAATGTACATGTATATTCTTATAGGAAATATGTTTTGGCCAGATGTACCTGGGTGCATAATGCATATTCTTATATGAAATAAATTTTGGTCACATTACACCTGGGTGCATAATGCATATTTTTATAGGAAATAGATTTTGGCCAGATTGTGCCTAGGTGCATAATGCATTTTGACGCGTAATGCATATTTTTATATGAAATAAATTTTAGTTGAGTTGCACCTGGGTGAATAATGCATATTTTTTAGGAAATAAATTTTGTTCAAGTTGCACCTTGGTCATAATGTATCCACGACCCGGTTGAAAATATTTTTTTTTTTTTTGAATTTCATATCAACAATGGATCTTGTTTTGTAGAGATTTTCGAGCCCTTTCCAAAAATATAAATTTTATTAAAATCCGACTTATATTTTGGAAGTTAAGACGTTTCTCGCGATTAATTTTAATTGTAGAGAAAGAAAATAAATATGAGAGAGAAAAAGATATGAAAAAAATAAAGGTTAAAGCAAAGGGTATATATGACTAATATTTCCTATGTCTTTTTCACCCAGACCTATATTTTATAAGTCCATTACTCCCATACTTTATGAGATTTGGTCATAGGACCCGTTTTCCGGTTAGAATTAGCTAAGAACCGGCATGTATTGATGTAAGAGAAAATACCTGTGTGAATATTCTTCTTAACATTTGTTTCTTGTTTTTCTGCAGGAAATTTGAATTAGAAATACGACCAAAGACAACTAAATGAAATTTGGCTATAATTTTTGCCATTGATACTACTACTGACACCGTGGTGCACAACAGTCCAAATACTTACCTAGAGCTCCAAGGCATCTATAAACTGACTGTGCCCATCTTCTATCGGTCATCCTTTTACTGGTTAATGAAACCAATACAGCAAACCTACAAACATCTCTTTCGGTTTTCTCTACTTCTCCACTATGTTTTGACGATCCTTTCATATCTTCCCAACTCTTCATACAATTGCCACACACCTGATTCCAGTCCTGCTCATCATTACTCGAAAAGGTGCAATCATTCTCTAAACTTGTCGATTCATGTCCTAAGTTACTCTCTACATCTGCCATAGAAAACTGCGAACAACCGCCACCACCACGCGTAAGTCTTTCAAACCCACATCTCGTAACATTACCATCAAAACTCTTCAATGAAGTCACACACTTTGTCTGGTCACTACCATCCAAGAAAATTTGTCCAGTATTACTTGCTGCCTGTCCCAATGCGTGAAGATACACATCGAAAGCAACTCCACAGCAATTGCTAGGCAGAAACCCACCCCAATCACCTCCATCACAACTCGAAATATTACCAAAAGGTGATACTTGAAAATCAAGAAGACAGCTTGTTCTAGTAGCATCAGGCAGAGAATAAGCAAAGAAATTCATGCCTACAACGAAGTTGAAGATGACAAATGTGACTTCATATGTGCAAGAACTGAAGTTTAATATACCCATGTTAAGATTGCTTTGCCGAAAACACCTATTTAATCAGCTCCCGGAGAAAATTCAATTAGAAACACAAAAGTCACGCATTTTATTTTTTTTAGATTTTCCGGAAGTAAGGATTCAGGTCATGCCATTTTCATGAACATATGATTCAGGGCCAAAAAACAAGAAATGGGCAGTTTTGTTGTTAAATAGTGCCTTTGATGCAAGTTAATGCTGTTTCAGCATTATTTGGCTAAACAAAGGTTTTTTCTTTCTTTTTTAAGATGCACTATATGAAGTAATCTATAGTGCATATTGATTTGTTTTCTTCACAGACTTTGCCGGCCAATTTGAGCTTAAATGAATAAACAATGGCCGATTTTCAAACATTCTGTTTATCTTCTTCTGTTTTGTTTTGTATATTTGGAACTTAACAAGAAAGATTAAACCTTCCAAGATTTCAAACTAACAGAAATAGAAAATTGTTTGAACCTACTCATTTAACTATGAAAAGTTAGGCTGTAATTTGACATCCAAGTAAATGAATGGATGGCAGTGCAATGGATGTGAAGTTTTGATTTGATTCATAACATTGTGATTGCCACCATAAATTATCATACTTTACACAGCTGTGCAATGATGCGAAGTTTTAAATTGATTCATTACAGTGTGATTGGCACCTTAAATAACACACGTCAAACAATTTGTTTCAATATCTTAAAGTATTTAAACAGTTATAATCTGTTGTTGTTAGAAGATATGCAACATGTGCCAGGAAAATCCATGTACTCTCTGTTGGAAAAATATATGCGGTTTCGGTTTCTCGGAAATCATGATCATGCAACAAACAAAATACTAACAATAAGAGAGTTAAAAAGACTTATCGGATTGGTTGATCGAGGCGAGGTAATCCTCTTTCCTTAAAGACAATTCATCCCCGCATACGGTGCTCACGGTTCTACGGATGTCGCCTTCCAAGATACAACGATCACGCCTTGTAGTAAGTAGTGTTGGAAAACGAGTACTAAAAATAATTTTTAAGGTTTTAATAAAATTATAATTTATTGTTTTCTTTTGTGAATGAAAAAACTTATTAGTCCCACATTGTGGAGTTTCCACGTTTTAATTGTTTTAAGAGACTATATAAGCATTTTAGTCCCACATCGGGGAGTTTTTCTTCTTAAGTTGTATTTGTCAATTATGTAAACAAATTCACTACTTTTGTAAAATCTATGGGAAAGGGATTGCTCTATATTTTAGAGGGACCCCTAAGGGAAACTATTTTATAGCGTTTCTTAAGCGTTCGTGATTTTCCTTAACGGTTTTTTCGGAGTTGCCAAGCTCAAGTTGAGCATCTACTACATATGCTAGTAGTAGGGGTATTAGGGTGTTTTATCCTGGAGATATCCGTCCTGTGAGGGCTATAGCATCACTCTTGAGTGTAGCCGGGCGCTACTGTCTTAAGGGCAACGTGTTGAACACGTGACTCACTCTGTTTTCCAAAGTTTTGCCTTGTTGCTGTTGCGGAGATTTGGGGAGCTCGTCCGTTTCATCAAATCGATCTCTTCCACTATAAAGGAGCTAAGTATCAATAACTTTTGCTTATTTGATTTTTTCCTTGTTTTTGATTATTGCACCCAACAATCTTAAGACATTAGAATTTGTAATAATCAAGAACGGTTGATTGGTTTGTGAATTATGGAGTGAAAAAACAAAAAACGAATTTTTGGTCAGCTGTAGAGTTTCGAATTTATCTCTCAGCCTAGAAGGAATTTCGATGAACCCTTTTGACACAACGTAGTGGACATCCTGATAGTTACCCACGTAAAATTTCAGAATTTTTGGAGTTGTAAAAGTATTTTTTTGATATTTTACAAAACAGAGAAACGTTCCTGAAAAATTCTGACGGGCAGAAATGTTTTGTTAACTAAAGTAGTTTTTATGTGGTAACCATGAGTTTTTTAATATGATGGTTCAAACGAAGTTTGTAAATCTAGATGTTATCTTCAAAACTCATATTTTATTTTCCGATTCGGAACTAAGGTTTGTGAGATGTGGTGTATTAGGTGATTGGGAAATTACCGTGTCCGTGATCAGAGTATAAACGAGGATTGTGACATGAAATTGAAAAGGAACATGGCTACCAGGCGCATGTGGATGAACACAAGTCTTCCAAAGCTGACAAAGGCGAGAACATCAAACACAACTCTAAGTGTAGTCTTCATAAGAAAGGTATGTTTCGTAAAACTGAATCCGGCATTACTTTAATTAAGGGTGGTTGTTATGTTTGTAAAATCCTAGCCATACGGCAGTAAATTGTAGGCAACATAAAAACCTTAATTATTAGATAGTTAATGCTAATTTAGTTGAAACAAACTAGTATGAGTTCAGTGGCATGATGTCGGAAGTTATTTTAATAACCAATGTGAGAGACCAATTAGGTGGACTCGGAGCCACCAAGCATGTTTGTTGAAACAGAGACTGTTCACCTCCTATCGAGAGGATAGGAGATGTCGAGAAACTCTATATGAGTAACTCACCTGCGGCGAGAGGTTGCATAAAAGGGAAAGGTCGAGCGAAGCTCATATACGTAATATTCTCACATGAATGAAGTTTTCATGTTTCGGGCATATGCAAGAATCTTGTATCTTGTTCATTGTAGATGGTAAAAGACTTAAGATATTAATTGAATGTGGAAAACTTGTCATACCTAAGGGCATGTGATTTTGAAGGAAACGTTATGAGACTTAAGGTCAATATAAGCTTAACGAAAAAATTGATGAAGTAGTTGATTCTATGTTTTCTTTTGTGTGATTGAATGTTTTGCATGGTAGACATGGAACCGTAAACTTATATAAGTCAATGCATAAACTGGGAAGCGTAGGCTGCATACCCAAATTTAGTTTGGATATTGAACACAAAAGTTAAATATTCGTAGAATCAAAATATGCTATAAAACCTTTTAGCAAAATTGCTCAGAGTAATTCTAAGCCCTTAGAATTAATTCAGTTAGACCTAGTTGACATGAAATCAACCCAAACTAAGGTGGTAAAAGGTGTTTTTATAACTTTCATAGATGATTGTACGAGGTACTATCTTGTATACTTACTTAGGGGTAAGGATGATGCCTTAGAAGCCTTAAGAGTATAAACTTGAAATTGAAAGTAAAGTATATGTTACCACTAAAAGGGTTAGGTCTGAACATGATGGCAAGTATGAAATTCATATAGGATAACTTTACTTGTTAAATGGCATTATTGATGAGATCACACCTCCTTATTCACGTAGTCTAATGGTATAGTTGATCGTAAGAACAAAACCATTAAGGAGATGATTTATGCCATGTTGATTAAAGGATTAACCGCCAACTTGTGGGGGGAAGGTCGTCCTCTGATTTTGTTATATCCTGAATAGAGTAACCTTTAAAGGATTAGATAAAACTCCATATGTTTATGAAAGATAGACAACCTTCTTATGCATACGTCAAAGTGTGGGGGTGTTTAGATAAGATATCCTAAGTACCCTACTGCATATTGTTTTTGGTTGTGAGTTCTGCTTTTTCGGACTTTGGTGTGAATACTATTATGGAATCTAGGGATGGTGAGTTCTTTGAACATGTTTATTCTTAATCATGTACCTCATTAGAGATGTGATGTTGATCCCCTAGATTTATTTTCAAATAGTCAGGACTTATCTTTAAGGAAGATGAATTAGAGTTGATCCTAAGTGGTGGATGGAGAGAAGAATGGTTTGATAGTCGAAAGTGGATGGGAAACAGATGATGGTGTTGGTGCAAATGGTTTAGAAAAAAATTTAACGGTTTACGCTGATGGTGCATAGATGCTTGTTGCATTCTAGCTAAGTAAAATGCCTCAGATGTCGTATTTGGTTTGAACATTTGTACAGTGGTGCGTATATTTTCAGCCCACTTATAATTTAAAGCTTAGAGTGTAAAAACTCTCTGGAAGAAAGGGATTGTTAGCAACAATAAAAATATTGTAATATTCCCACTTATCATAGTAATCTTGAACAATAGTAGTTTGTGAGAATTTATTAAAACTACCTACATAATTATCCTGAAGAACATCCTCAAATCGAACACATAAATCCTGGAAAAAAAAATCTCCCAAGAAATGAATCTCTTACCTTGTTGATAGTTTAAAAACCATGGATCTACTTGAGAGTCAAAGTGAATTGTATCCATATCGATACGTTTTTCATCAGGAAATTTGTGGAGGTTAAAGTATCGTTCATACTTAAGAACCCATCCACGAGGATTAATACCATTAAATCTTGAAAAATCTACTTTTGGAGTACAAGTAAACTTGTTAGGTTTTTTATGGGATATCTGCTTGATGAGACGAAACCCAGTGAAGGAATTGTCTGGATTTGGATGATATTCTCAACGGTTGAAACCGGATCTAGTCGCTGAATAGATGTAGATGGCCTTTGTTGATTTGGGTTTATACCAAGAAAGTGAAAAATACGTACAAGTGATGGTGGAATGTAAATCACTAAATTCAGTTTTCATAACCGAGACATCTGGATCCAAATGGGTAAAAAATTTCTTCAAATCTGATACTGATTCTGCTTGTTGATTAACAATAGCGGTGAGTTGGATAACACTATTGTTGACTTCTTTAATGGTGGGTTTTTCAGTCATGATAACAGTTCTAGGATGTGAATCTGATACCAATTGTAGTGTGCTGATGAACAACTATAGGATTGAATGGGATAATTAGCAACAAGCTACTTTCTCTATGTAAAACAGAGCCTAACTTTTGATTGAAAGCAAACTAAATTTCATTAATCATAATTAGGGTCTTACCCTGATTGGTCTTTCATATCCAACCGGAATAACGGAAATCAGTAGTCCACAAGACATCAATCAATAAACACTAAACTCGAGGAAATAACCCTAATAACATTTAAGATGATCTGTTCCTACTTTACGCCTGCAGAAAAACCAATAGGCTAAGTAACCGAAACAAGCCCTACTAGAGTTATGAGTACATGACAGAAACCTATAAGTTAGTTAAGAACCCACATTTGCAAGATACCCCCACAAATTTGGGAATACACAAAAGCACAAAAAAGACATTATGAAGTAATTTGAAGAACTCCATATCCAAATAATTTTGGTGATAGCTAAATTACCCTTGATTAATTAGTGTTAATTAGATTGATTGTGAGTTATACTAATTAGTTACTAGAAAAATAAATTAGGATCAAACTTAACATGTTGGGTGATTTTGATTTTTTTTATTTTAATTGTTATGTATAAGATAAATAAGCAGGAGAAAAATATGAAGGATTTTGAGAGATTAATGAGAAATGATAGATTTTAATGACGATAAAGTAAGGAACCACACAAGTACTCCGAATCAGGTTAAATGTCACTTTTAAGGTTTGATTCGCAAGGAAAATGAAGAAACATACCTGCGATCGATATAGATAAATGATAACAACAATGCCAACTCTAGAGAATCGACATTGTATTCATAATTTATCAATGCCGATACCCGGTATCCCCAATTCACCAGGATATGATCAGCATGGACAAAATGATGAAGACAATTAGGCAAAAACTATGGGTGTATGGTACCAGTCGACATGGAATAAATATTCATCAAATATGCCAATTGTCTCTTGATATTAGGCAAAAACCATGGGTGTATTTCGGCAAATAGGGGTAAATAAGTTCTATGCTGACTTTCGACAGTCGACATTAGCCATTTTTTCGAGCATACCGGCTGGTACCAACGAATAGTCGACAAGATGTATTTTCACATATGAGAATTGATACCAATGTCGGCATTACATTTTAATGCATATAATACCGACTGTCACTGTCGGCATTGAATTCATCATGCATACAATGCCATATGTTACCTTTCATTGAACTTAGCTTGTCGTTCAAAATTTTGTTTGATTTTTAAAAAAGAATAAGATCATGCTCCACTTAATCATGAGTAACCCCCTAATTTTCATTTAGGTTTGGATTCTTTAGATTTTAGCTTCTTTTTTAAATTTATTAATATAAAGTATATTATAGTATTTTCATCACTATAACTTCCCCTTCTGATAAAAATCCAGCTCCACTTAACTATGAGTGTTCCCCAATTTGTGGGGATCCCCCAAATGTGGCTAACTCTAAAAATAAAAATTGATAGAGAGATATTGCAATGGTGTTATACTATTAATAAGAGTCTACTGATTAAGAAGGATCATTAAAATATACAAAATCTATCTTCATGAGAAGGACGATGTGATCTTCATCTCTAGAATGATTTTGGATTCGTCAAAATGATGATTTTTTAAACTATTTATCATCTTCTTAAGCACTTGTTTATTGTGTTTGTGCATTTGCTTTCTAATCTTTTATTACTTTTATGTTTCTAGATCCGTGTATGATGTGAAGACATCACAAATCGACTAGCACCCCTCCTCCAAGAAGACGAAACAAGCTATGAAATACCAGAAGATTTGATTGAGAATAAAGTTGAACACAAATACTCCTTTGTCATTACAACCATCAGGGGAACAAAATATGGTTTAACAATCCTCAACAACCTTCTACAAAGGTCTTGGAGACCATATGATAGCATTAAAATTCTTGATTTCGGCTCATCTACATACAAAGTCAAATTTGAACTAGGAAGTGATTATAATCTAGTCCTCACCAAATCTCCTTGGTCCATCAATGATGATCTTATGCTAATGAAAGTATACCATCTAGACAAACTACTACAGGAATATGAATTCAAGTATGTTGATTTCACTGTTCAGGTTCGTGGGTTACCTATGAATGCTCAATCGCCAAAAGTGGTTCAATTCATAGGCTCAAAAATAGGTACACCATATATAATCTCATCTTCGAATAATAAAGTGGGGTAAGTTTGCGAAAGTCAGAGTCAAGTTAGATGTCACCAAGACCCTAAGGCAAGAGTTTAAGTTCATTCTTCCCTTAAAAAAGGAGTGTAAAGTCCAATTAAGGTATGAAAAACTACCCAAAGTTTGTTTCTTTTGTGGAAGATTTATCAAAGGAGTGTGAGGAAATGGGATTTGATTCTCCAGAATCATTCATGGAGAAAATGCAAGATATGAATTTGGCTAGATTCAAAGAAGAAATCGATGCCAATTACAAACCAAGATCTCACTCATTCTCCATGGACTTCGGCGACAAGTCAAGAATGGTCGGAAGTTAGCATGGAAAGAAACAGCTATGGTCAATCTTCCAAATAGCAGTCAATCCCTACCTCCAGCCAATCAACATCAAAAATTAAGGCCTACAATCAATCCTCTCTTGCACCCATTATTGCTGTAACAGCTGAAAATGATAATACCAGTAATAAAACCATCGAAAATCTTTCCACCAATCCACCAATCAATAACCCAATCACCACCTCATTGGTTTCCAAGATTGTAGCCATTACAGCTCAACCCACTATTAAATCCATGAGTTCCCAACCTGAAAACTAACCCATACCTAAACCAACATCAAGAACTAAAATCACAACAACCCAACCCATAACCCAATCCAACACTCTGGATAAGGCTGGGTTTGGTAATGCTTTTATTTTTCCAAAAGCACTTTCAAAACCTATATATATCAATATTTTTTGATATTAGTGTTTGGTAAAAAAAAATTAAAGTGCTTTTTATCCAAAGCACTTCCCAAATTCCTCAACTTATAAAAGATGGGGAGGAGGAGCTTTTAAAATCTACAAAAGCATAAGCTTTGGTCCCACCTAAATTTAATGCTTGATTTATCCTTTTTATCCCTATTTTATTTTATAAATGACAAAAATTACCCTTAAATTTATATACAATCAATTTTAATTTTTAATATTTTATTCTTTAAATATTTTATTTTTTATTTTCAAACTATTTTATATAACCTTTCATTTTAATTTATCAATAATAAAAATAAAAATAAAAACAAATATTAAATAATTACTTAATTTTTGTTTCATTTTTTGTTTGAAATTTTTATAACAATCATAATAATAGTGACAATTAGTAAATCTAATATTATATATATTTATATTTAATATTAAAATAATTAATTATTTTTAAACCCAATAAAATTGAATAAAACTATTTTTCAGAGATATGTTTGTTTTTGTCATTTGCTATAATAACAATGGTTGAATCTGATATTTACCAAACACACTTTGATTGCTTTTTTAATCAGCTTTAACTTTAATTAATATTTTACCAAACGTCTAAGTGTTTTTTTCTCACAGCACAGCACAACAACGCACAACAGAAAAGTGTTTTTACAAAAGCCGCAGCAATACCAAACTAAGCCTAAATTCAACCCATGTTCCTAAATTCAGCCAATGTTACAAATTATACAAAACCCTATCTGTACAACTAAATCTGCAGCTGCAACAATACCTGGAAAACTCAATCCCACTCTGAAGTTGTGTGTTATGACGAGACTACAAACTATACAACCTAATCATCATCTCCCCAAGTCTCCCCTGACTCGGACCAATAAAAAAAGATGTGTCATTGGAAGAGAAAGGCTAAGGTATCTCAGAATCCTTACAACAATGAAGCATTTCAACACTTTGGAAGCAAAAGACAATCCAACCCTATCGATTATGACCCTCCTTTAAAACAAACTCATTATTCATCTGAAGAAGAGGATGTGATGACTTTCCTTGAAAATTCTCAAGGCCAATGTTACTACAATCTTGGAACTGTCATGGATTAGGAAATGATACGATGGTTCCAACATTAAAATCATTCCCGCGCAGTTGCAATCCGTCTATACTATACTTATATGAAACTTATTTGAATGAAAGGAATAACACAAGGATACTCAGCTCTCTCAATTTCAGATTTTATGAGTTTGTCCCTGCTCAAGGAAGAAGTGGGGGTCTCTTTGTTCTTTGGAACGACAACATCGATATGAAGGTTATCTCTAAATCTCATAATCTCATACATTGTTATATTGAATCCAAACTCAGTATACCAAGTTGGGAATTACTTTGCACTTATGGCCCACCATCCCATAATCGAGAGATAACTTCTATAGTAGAGTCTCTAACATCATTGATTTAATCAACAACCTGTGGTGCATGATTGGAGATATGAATGTGCTTATGCATGACTATGAATAACATAGAGGTTCCACAAGCAGGGATATCAGTTGCAATGAATTCAGAACAAAGATGTGCTTGATTTGGGTTATGGCATTCACCTGGTCAAATAATGCTATCCAAACTGCACCCATTTTCGAAAGACTAAACATAGCTATATGCAATTCCGAGTGGAGATTATTATCCCTTGATGTTGTTATAATCCACCTTCCCAGAATCAACAGTGATCATGCACCTATCCTTCTAAACACCATGAGAAAACCACCCAAAAGAAGACCAAATCACAAATTTGAATTCTATTGGACAGATCACCCTCAATTTTGTGAGATCATTCAAAGCAAATGGGAAGAAACTTATGGTAATATGGTTGATAGGATACATATGTTGGGGAAAGGATTAATGAAATGGAGCTGAGAAACTTTTGGAGATACAATAAAGGAGATAATTGAGGAAAAGATGAAGCTCTTGGACTTACAATCCATTGCTCATCTAAACGGCACTAGAGAGGAGCAAAGAGCTACCTACCAAAAAATTGCAAACCTATAGAAATATGACAGACTGTTTTGACAGGAAAGGGACAAATCAAAATGGGTCCCTTTCATGGACAGGAATACCCAGGTATTTCATGTTTTGGTTATTCATAGAAGGAGCAGAATAGAATACTTGCTTTAAAGAATACTGAATCCTTATATTTGTCTTCCTATTTCTCCTAAAAGTCTCACTCAAGAAGAATGCATGTCCCTAAGTGTGATTCCCTATGCTGATGAAGTTTTTAATGTTGTAAAGAAAATGAGATCTTTAAAATCCCCAGGACCGGATGGATTTCCAGCCCCCTTCTATAGGAAATGTTGTAATATGGTGGAACCTGAAGTTGTGCCACTAATTTAGGATTGCTTCAAATACGCTTCAATCCCTCCAGATCTGAATCAAACTTTTATATATTTAATCCCAAAGAAAAAGAATTCTGAAATGGCAACTGATTTTAGGCCAATATCCCTCTGCAATGTGCTTTACAAAGTGGTTACAAAAATAATCACCAAAGACTAAGTCCTTTCTTTGATCACCTTATTGAGAAAAAATAGTCCGCTTTTGTACCGGGATGACAAATCAAAGATAATATTGTTGTAGCTAAAGAAATTTTCCATTCCATGCATACTTCTCAAGGTTCTTTTGCTCTTAAGATTGACATGAGTAAATCATATGATAGAATTGATTACCATTTTCTCGATCAAGCTCTTATAAGCATGGGTATTATAGATATAGCTAAGGTTCTTATTATGAGTTGTGTCAAGTCCACATCTTTCTCTATTGTTATTAATGGCCATCCAGAAGGTTTCTTTATGGGGGAGAGAAAAATTAGGCAGGGTTTCACATTTTTCTTGATTTCTATATATCATATGTTCTCAATTTCTGTCGGCTATTATCAACAAAATAAAGCTTGATGGGTTGTATTGTAGCTATAAAATTAATAGATGGGAACCTAATATCAATCAAATTTTATTTGCAAATGATGTAATGCTATTTGGAAATACTAACACAAGTACCATCAACTCTGTCGCAGCTATCTTACAACAATACTACATTGCTTCAGGCCAATTGATTAACTACAATAAACCATCAATCTACTTCAGTAAGAGTGTTTCACCTAAGCAGGAAGATGAAATTATTAGAGATCTTAGAGTCTGCAGAATACCTAAAGATGATAAACACCTTGGTGTTAAAATTCTCCAACAAGGAAATAGAGCCTCCAATTACCAATTTCTCATAGAAAAGTTTGATGAGAAACTTGTAGGAAGAAAAAGACACTCCTAGACTGATGCTGGCAGAACAACCCAAATACAATCTGTACTACCCCTTATTCTAGTGTACTTCATGGCTACTTCTCATATTCCAAATTCCATTTTGGAAAAACTCTCGCAAATCATCAGGGGTTTCTAATGGGGTCACAACAAGGACAAGACGGAAATGTATTTCTTGAAATGGAAATGGTTTAACTTACCAAAAGATAAAGGAGGAATGGGAATTATATGCTTATCACATCTTGATTAGGCTTTGGTGGCTAAGCTTACATGGAGATTTCTTCGTGACCATGATTCATTATGGTGCAGAATTTTAAGGGCTAAGTATCTAAGAGGAGGTACTATATGGAATGCAAAAAAATCGAGAAAATGCTCCACCACCTGACTGGCAGTTGTGGAAAGCAGAAATAACCTGAAAAGTGGTTGTTTGGGGGTTGTAGGCAATGAAAAGGACATTGACATCCTCTCTGACCCCTGGATTCTTTCCATGCAACCAACAACTAGAATTTGAATCTGGTGACTCAGCTTTTTGATAACTTCACTACCAGTCAGATACAGAACACAACCATCAATACTGCAACTGATGATAAACTCATATGGCGATTAACACCCATGGAAATTTCACTGCTCAATCCTTCCATAAAATTCTACTTGATCAAGCTGGTGAGACATCTAATTTAAGGGATTGTATGATCATAATATCGCAACAGGCAAGGTTCGCGGGATTAATAAACGACGGTGTCGCGAGGAAGTCGCAGGGAGCTAAAATAAACGACGTGATGAATAACGACAAACAAAACAATTGGAAGACATGAAACCTGGCGAGGTTAAGAAGTGTCGCGAGAATGAATATTCGTGCACTTGCGACACTTCGCGAGACATTCCCGAAAATAAAGGATAGCTTAGCTGTCATCCACTATGTATTACCCTATATAAAGGGCTAAATGAGTCTGTTGATGGGGGGGGATCTTTTTGAATGGTGAAGCAAGTCATTAGGAGAGAGAAAGTTCAAAGAGCGCTTTAATTTCTAAGTGTAATTCTATTGTATTGTGTAAACATTTCATGGAATCAATTAATAAATATTCTTGATCACACATCTTTCAATGGATTAGTCAAGCAAAACTGAGTAAGGGGTGTAGTGTGGGATTTCCTGCTACTACATATGCGCTAGAAACGGGATTTGAGCGGAGATTGACGAAGAAATTGGAAAGAATTTGGATTAACGAGAGAAAAGGTTTGGAGAGATACTCAAGAATTCATTGAAAAGAGAAATGGCTAGAAGAAGAAACGTACAAGGGCAACCAACGATTGTAAGAAGAAGTGGGAGACTTGCTGGAGAAAGGAGGAATGAAACAGGAGAATCGTCAAGGATGAGTATGAGAAATGATGGAGAAAATCAAGATCAGCCACCGATCTCACCAGTAGCAAACGCGGCTGTGGATTATGATAGAGTAAGTGTACATACTTGGAGGTCGATTACGAAGACGAGAGAGAAGAGGAGCGGCGGATGGTGAGTAATGGACAAGGAGGAGAAGAGCAAGGAATGAATGGAGAAATGAATCCGAAACGAAGAAATCGCGGCGTTAGAAAGATTGAGACAAACAATACACGAAGAGAGACGACTAGAGGCGGAGGAACGAGCAAACTTGACAAGACGAGAATCATGAATTGAGAATGGAAAATATGAGATTGCAAAATAGGAGATCAAGAAGTAGTGTGAGATCAAGTTCAAGATCGACTAGGGAAGAAAGAAGGAGAGTTTTACCAACGAAAAGTACCGAAGAAGAAAACCAACAAAACACAAAATCCAAGCACGGGCGTGGCGAGAGAAGAGGGAAATGGAAGATCGTTATATTCCTCGGCAAAAATCTTCAAGATGAGCGGAATAGGGAGAATCAAGGAAACATGCAACTCCAAAGGCCGAATGACCCAGCTGCTGAAGGAAGAATGATCTTGCACGGGAGAGAAGAATTGAGAAGAAACCGAGAAATTGAGGATGACATTGAGAGGCACTACATTGAACAAACGCGACTAGCTCGCGAGAGAGAAAGGATAAGAGCAGAAATGGAAAATCAAGAGATGGAAGAAGCAATCCGGCAGAATAACCATGACAACCGGGAAAGAAGGAGGGAACAAAATCGTACCAATAGAAATATTAATGAAGAATATGAGAGGGCGCGATGAGAGCCGAGAGACAGACCAAGAAGAGAGAACAACCGATATAATGGCGTGCGAATTGAAGAAAGAAACGAAGAAGAGCGTCGCGAGAAAGGAGAGAAGAAAATAACGAGCAAGAAGGTCAAAACAGGCACGAGCGAAGAAGGAGAGAAGCGAGCTAAAAAGACCAGTGGAGTCAAACTCGAGGCAAATGAACAAATCTTAAGAGAACTGGGCCGAAATGAGAGGACTAATGAACAATAGAAGGGAAGGAGGAAGGAAACAATTGGACGAAGCCATCGCGAGGCTGCGAAGAATCCCTTCACACTAGAAGTACGAGATGGGAGGAATACCTCCTAAGTGCAATCTACCCGCATTAACCAACATCTTTGATGGAACAACTTTGTGCGGTACAACATATCAAGGCTTATATGAGATGTATGTTGCAGTGGGAGAGTCATGATGCTATACTATGCAAGTATTTCGCATCAAGCCTAATAGGAGAAGCACTAAAATGGTTTGAGGGTCTGCCAAGGAACACAATCACATCATTTAACCATTTACAAGCCACATTCCTGGGCGCATACATAAGTAACAATTCTTCACGACCAGGTATTGAAGATGTATTCGGGTTGAAGCAAAGGGTTGGCGAGAGCTTAAGGCAATTGACAATAAGATGGAGGACCATGTGTAGCGAAATGGCGGGGACGGGTTGAGGAAAGATACCTCATTCTCTCATTTGTGAATGCTCTCTTCGCGACTAACTTGTTATACATTCAAATTTTAGAATCAAAAATACAATCACGATGGCGAATGCGAGAGTTACGGGAAGAATATATCGCCTTAGAAGAAAGACGAGAATGAAATGAATTCTTATCCAGTCGCGAACACAAGCTCGAATGCTGCGAACACAAGCTTGTTGCCTCAATTCATAAATACAGTGGCGAGCACTTCGCAAGGACAACAAGCAGGGAAGGCTGATGAGGGACAGCGGAAGATAGTAGCCATGGGAAGCCACGACCAAGAAGAGTTCGAACGAGAAAGGAACTACTACAACCGTAACAGCAATAATAAGATTCAGAGGCTAGATCATGTGCAAGAAACTTACGGTGGACGAAGGCAATATAACCATGGAGGGCGAGAGAAGTCGCGAGAATAGTATGGGAATGCAGTTAAGATGCCTCCACCGAATGCTAGTGTGGAAAAGATGCGGGAAGCTATACTTGTGATGGAAGATGTACTAGCACCTTGGAACGTGGGAATGGAACCACCGCCCGAGCGACAGAAGTCATGAGTTTTGTTCTTACCATCGCTTCCATGGACATCAAACAAACGATTGTAGAAACATAAAGAGAATTATTCTCGGGATGATTGATCGGGGAAGTCTTGAATCACTTTCTAAAGGGAGAAGAAAAAGGCCGAGACATTACCACCACCACCGAGAGATGCACGAATGATTGTCGGCAAAAAGGAAAGGAAACATTCGTGATAGAAGTCGGAACAAAAGCCAAAAATTTGAATTGCAACTCTATCGTCCACTCCTATCGCACAATCGAAGATTTTCATGACAACGTGCTCGGTAGAGTCTTTGCGAGAGATGCTAATGATAAAGAAATAATGAGTCTAGCGAGAACGACGCGATTAGAAAAGTGGCGGTGAAGACTATTTCTTTCTCTGCCCAGATGAAGTGCCAAAAGGAAGAGAAACACATGATAGCCCGTTGGTTGTGAAACTAGAGATTAACCCAAAACCAGTTGATGGAGAAGATGATGAAGCGAGAAGATTGCTGGGCGATCAACCGAATCCTAATCGACACCTAAGTTCGGTGAATATTCTTTTTACCATACTTACAAGACGATGGGAGGAAAGGATGAGGATTTGATCCCCTCGACATACAAGATATATGGCTTTAATGGCACCGCAAACAAACCAAAGGGAGAGGTTCACATGAGAATACCTCTACAAGGATTATCAACTGATGTTTTATTCTGTGTGGTTGATGTGGAATCTCCGTATAATGCGCTGATTGGGAGGCCATGGCTTCATGAAATCCTGGGGGTCGCATCAACATACCATCAATGTATAAAATTTCCACATCCAAACGGCATTGGTATTATACAGGGAGATTGGAAGGAGTCACAGCAATGTCATGAGGTCGATGTAGAAAGCTGCGAAGAAAGAAATGCCAAAAGAAAGGGTTGGAAGCAACATGTGAGAGATGAGGAGAGAAAGGAAAAACTGATGGTGGATGCTATAGAAGTAAGGACTGAACATACCTCGCGAGGTGAATGCCTAGAAACAGGCGAATGTTATGATAATAAAGAAGCGAAGGATATGAGGAACAAAAGGCATAAGAAGTGAATAATCAACAAAAGCAGGAGGAAAAGTAGCAGTTGAAGTAATGATGTGCGAGAATCTCGCAGTCAAGGGTAAATGAGAATTCGGTTAAGAAAGAGATAAAGATACAACAAATGAAATGGAATTTTGCGAATACTTCGCAAACAAATATTAACAAATAATGAAACATGAATGATTGAATGATTTAACAAAGATGAATGAGTAAATGAATGGGACGAACCTTTATGGCGTACACCCTAGTTCGCGAATAACATTTCGTAAGAGGCAAATGTAAGACCTAAAGTGCGTCATATAAGGGGTATCTCTCGACATGGCTCGGGGGGAAGGTTACACCGCTCCCGAAGCTTGAGTCATGAAAATTTGGGGCCCATGAAAGCCTATCCTAAGAGGTACCTTGGATTCCCAACTATATATATAAGGTTATACCCTTTGGGCGACCGAGGGTCTCTTCTTAGGAGTCGGTGTATGCTCAAGGCGCCGAGGTACACGGTTGAGCGAGTGCCCGGATGGATGAACCTACCACCGGCCATTCTTGGCAAGTCTTGGCATATGTTGCACTCGCCCGAAGAAAACTCCACTTAGGGTGCAGCCTTGTAACCATAAACCCTATAGGTATAAGGGATAAGAGGCTGCGAAAACAACTCGTTGTTGTTAAGACCGGATGGGAGGAGCTAGTCTTGTATGGCCGATGTTTCGCCTCCTTGAAGGGGAAACCGGGGAGATGATAAGGGCGACGCTCTCCATTAGGGGGAGTGTCAAAACAGACGCAAATGTCATGAGGCTATGTTTTCGCAAGAGAATTTAGGCTTGTCATATTTGTGCAATTATCTGCGAGAGGCAATAATACTAACGCGAAGGTAAGGCGAGATCAATGGGTCTTTACACGAAAGTGTATGGACGTCTGCGATTTCGTCGCAGGACGGCAATGTCATGGGGCTTTATGTTCGCAAGGATATCTAGGCCTGTCATATTGTCGCAACTAAAACATCCTGCAGAGGCAAAAATACTTGGAAAATGATAAGGCAAGATCAAGGGGTCTTTACATGCAAGTGTAAAGACGTCCTGCGATTTTGTCGCGATAAAAGGTGGCAGGGGAGGACCTCTAATTAGGGAGGTCTGACTTGGAAGACCACACAAAAATGATAAGGCAAGGTCAATGGGCCATTGCATGAAAGTGTAAAGGTGGCTTGCGACCTTGTCGCAACAAGAAGAGATAAAATAAAGACTACCGAAAGGATAAGGCGAGATAAGCGGGATTCTTAATTTATGAAGGCACCCGCGACCTCGTCGCAACGATACATTTCAATAACAATAAAATAATTATCCAACAAAATACATGATGACAACTAAAATCTTCCATCTGAAGATAAATAACAGAGGCAAGTATGGGAATGGAAAAGATGAAATATTGTTATTCATCTTCTGATGAAAGAGTTATACGTCAATAATGTTGGCCAATTATTCGAAATGTACAGATATTACAAGCAGAAAAGAAAACAAAAAGAATTATCTCTTTGGTGATTCTTCTCCTTCATCTGATTCTTCGATCCTATTATCCTCATCGCCAGAATTTTCTTCTTCGCCAGCCTCACTATCAGATACGTCTGAGACAGGCAGATTCTCAGGAACCTTTTCAAGCAGCCGGGGATATAAATGCGAGAGGATATTGTGGTCCTTACAAACATACTCCATGGCTCCATTGCGAAAACGAACGGCATCATTATTAAAATTCGCCACTGTCGTTAGAAATTGTTTCTTCAACTTGACATATTTATTCTCGCGAAGGAGAGACTCTTTCTGCGATTCTTCTTTTCGATTTCAAGTTCTTCAATTCTGCTATTTGGAAAATTCTGGCGAGTTGTTCTTTTTCGATTCAAGCTCTCTAATTCTAACTTGAAGTCT
The DNA here is from genome assembly GCA_023531295.1 of Papaver armeniacum. NCBI lineage: Eukaryota > Viridiplantae > Streptophyta > Magnoliopsida > Ranunculales > Papaveraceae > Papaver > Papaver armeniacum. Next base: position 46,489 of record JAJJWW010001927.1, on the reverse strand, counting down.
CTTCTCGGATTCTACAAATAAGTAACAACAAGTTAATAATTTACAAGCAATACTACAAAAGTAAGAAGCAGTAAGGTATAATAAGTAACCTTCTCTATCAGATATCATATCTTTAATCAAGGAAGTATGCTCGGCATGAAGACTAACATCAACACCTAGGTTATTCTGGCATTATCTAAAACTTTCGCAGCCCGTGCGAATTCATCATCATTATTAATAACAAGAAGAGAACGAACTTGCTCTTCTCATTTGCTTAAGTATGGTATTCTGATGAAGGAGTTCATCTCGTTCAACTTGCACACTGAGAAGAGATTTGTGGAATTCTGCTAACGCCTGTGCACCTCTGTTAGTAATGCGATCATTCTCATCTATGAGATCACTAATTTTCTTCCTTAAAGTCTTGATTTTATTCTCGGAATCAAGGTACATTCGTTTAAAGCGATTAGTTAAATTTAAACTAGATCTGTGTTCGATCTCTAAGAGATGATATTTGGATTGAAGATCTTTTAATGAAAGGAGGTTAATTTTATTTGAGAAGCTACTTAGAGATTGATTGAGGCGAGTAAGAAGGACATCATCATTCATAGGCTCGGAAATGAATGGAGAAGAATGGATTCTTCGGAGAGATTATATACGTCTGCGAGAATAATAGTTAGACAAAGAAAAATAGAAGATAGCATGAAAAGGATTTGAGAATTGAAAATTACTATACCATAAAGTTGCTGATTTGAATTCTGAAGAGTGGTTACTCTCTCCTTTTGGGAATCCAGATCGGCTTCTAATTTTTGAATCCGATCGCGAGATGACGCGGCTTCAGCTTCCAGCTCTTGGGTCTTCTTGTTCAATTGTAAATTTTTCTTTTCAAGAATGTTGCGTCTTCTCTCGAGATCTGAGGCAACAACAAAAGAAGTTTTTCCAACCTATGAAAGGAGATAGAAAAATCGTTAATATATATATATTTAAAAATTTGAAATTAACGAAATATATATACATACCAAGGAACCAAGTGCATTCAAGAAGTCAGGAGACACAATTCTAGAGGTTCCATTGAAAGAATTATTGCCCTCTAGTAAAGCAGCATTACACACATTTGCGAGAGTCCCGCAAAGAGAAGCTAGGGGAGCATCTCCCATTCCTTGGAAAGAATCTGAGAAGATGCTAGATAACTGATCCATAGAAGAACCGGCCAATGGAATCTCTTTAGAGAGAGAGGGATTCGAATCATGGTTATCCTCGTCAGGAGATTCGGAGCTTGAGCTAAGGCGAGAAGAAGACTGAGTCTTTCGCTTCTTAGTTAATGGAGCAGAAGACCTACCTTTGCGAACGACGGTTTTACCCTTACTTCTAACCTTCGCGGCCACAGCTTCTTCAACTCCAACCTTCGCACATAATTAAAGATAAGAAACAGAGGCAACCTTCGCATACGGTTAAAGATAAGAAACAGAGGCAACAATATTGTTTCAAATAACAAAGGAAATGTTTCTTACTTCACTCGTAAGCGATCGAAGTATCGTCAGAGTACTCTCCAACGGATCATCCTTATAGCTTCTTCTCAATTTGGCGATCTGAAAAATTCTACAAACTCAGCAAATATAAAAAGAAAGTTGCGAGGGCAAGATCTGAAGTGGAAAACATACCTCTTTTGCCTTATCAGGCCATTTGAATTCCCAAGGATGATATCCTGCGAGATTCGCAGGAAGAATATGCGAGCCCGCGATGTAAGGGCCATTTAAAATCAAGGGTACAACCCACCACTTCTCATCCTTGGAATGGCGAGGAGTAGTATTATTGCCCTGTGCCGGTCAATATCTTGCATGAGTAATTTATCCTCGGGGACATTATCCTTCTTTTTCAAGCGAATGCCCCAGCGAGATTTCGCATTCCTCATCTTTATCACTGAATAATTTTCAAAAAAGTTCTCTACAGTGTATTTCTCAGCATCTATTTCCAAGTTTGTGAAATCAGGGTGTCTAACAGTATTAGGGTATAAAGATCCTTTGCCAGCACCACGGTTCGCGAACTCAAGCATTAGGCGAATACAATCGCCACATAATTGATAAACAGCCCGAGAGAATTTTTCATGGGCCAAGATTTCATAAAATAAAGGCATCTCAGGATTGTATAAGGGAATGGGAAGTCCTGCGAGAAGCTGACCTAGCGAGACTATAATTTTTGATCATCACATTGATGATCGTAAAAACAACTTTGCGAAAAGAATAGATGAAGGTTCTTGATCGGGAATGGTTGATAGAGTAAAACCCTTCTCAAGCAACTTCGTTGAACTTCATCAAAAGAAGCTTTGTATGCACGACTAATGAAAGCCATTATCGGTATGGGAATGGATGGGAGGTTGGAGATTAGGATCGGCGTTAGAAGGGATGAAGAAAAGAGTTACTGATAGCAGGAGCGTAAATTGCGGAAGGAGAGAGTAAAGAAAAAAAGTTGCAGAGAAATTAAAAGAAGAAAAGAGGAGGAAAAGAAAGCTATATATAGAAAAATCAAAAAAGATTCTTGAGAAAAACGAGGGCATTTAATGCGAGAAGAGACACGAACGGACGAGAATAAACGGGTGGAAGAGACGTGTCAAGTAAAGACTTTAATAGTCAAAATCATGTAATAGTACGGAGAGTCAAACAGAGATAAAGATAAGTAGTTGCGGAAAATCAAAATATTGATTCTCATGATATTCTCTCCCTCGCAGAGGAGATGTAAGGAGAGACAGGAGACGGAACTTCATATATATACTACAAAGAAGCTTCGGAACTTCGCTAAAAGAATAGAGGCAAGTACGTACTTTTCAAGAAAAGTATTCTTTCGCTCGTTCCTTCACCAATTGCGACCAAGGATTATTACAACAATGAATTTTTCCTTCAAATCGCCCTTCAAGCAATATTCAAGGAAAAAGAGGCAAGATGTAGGATCATAATATCGCAACAGACAAGGTTCGCGGGATTAATAAACGACGGTGTCGCGAGGAAGTCGCAGGGAGCTAAAATAAACGACGCGATGAATAACGACAAACAAAACAATTGGAAGACATGAAACCTGGCGAGGGTTAAGAAGTGTCGCGAGAATGAATATTCGTGCACTTGCGACACTTCGCGAGACATTCAGAAAATAAAGGATAGCTTAGGCTATCGTCCACTATGTATTACCCTATATAAAGGGCTAAATGAGTCTGTTGAGAAGGGGATCTTTTTGAATGGTGAAGCAAGTCATTAGGAGAGAGAAAGTTCAAAGAGCGCTTTAATTTCTAAGTGTAATTCTATGGTACTGTGTAAACATTTCATGGAATCAATTAATAAATATTCTTGATCACACATCTTTCAATGGATTAGTCAAGCAAAACTGAGTAAGGGGTGTAGTGTGGGATTTCCTGCTACTACAGGGATACTTCATTCCCTTGGAAGAAATTCTGGTCCATTAAGAAAATAGCTCCAAAAATCAAGACTTTTATGTGGAAAACTATCCACAATGGTATTGCAGTAATCCAAAAGGTTGGTAGGTTTGTGAATGGTGTCTCTATAGAATGTAATATCTGCCATAAGGATGAAGAAAGTGTCGAGCACTTATTACTTCATTGCAGCTTTACACAAGATATTTGGTTTGCCTCCCCACAGAAAAAGCGGGGATACAACAACCACACCCAATAATTCATTTGCCAATTTGTATGGACTAAACTCCAATATAATTCTGAGAGCACCTACTTAAAAAAGAGCTCAATCAAGAAAGATATCATAGAGCTTTATCTCCATTTCTCAATACAATCAGCAAATCAAACAGATAGAAATCTATGAACCTGATTGATATGAGAAATAACTTGGACGGTACCAAAGACCAATGCCCAAGTGTCAGTCAAGTTATATCCAACAATCAAGGTCGAATTTATCAACTGATTGAACTACGCACAACCTGTGATATTTCAATTATATAAACAAATATAATACGGAAAAGAAATAACACAGACACCAGAAATTTTGTTAACGAGGAAACCGCAAATGCAGAAAAATACCGGGACCTAGTCCAGATTTGAACACCACACTGTATTAAGCCACTACAGACACTAGCCTACTACCAATTAACTTCAGATTGGAATGTGGTTGATCCCTAACCAAGTCTCACATCGATTAAGGTACAGTCGCGTTCCTTACGCCTCTAGAACCACACCGGATTCTGTACACTTGATTCCTTTAGCTGATCTACCCACAACAAAGAGTTTCTACGACCCAAAGTCGAAGACTTATAAAATCAAGGTGAACATGAACCAATTGATAATCCGGTGTTATACTCCAAAGAGCAGCCTAGAAATATCAATCACCTCACAATAACTTAATTATATGGCGGTAGAAAAAGTTATTGCGCAATCACAAAGTCTTAGACGAAAAACTTTATTATTACTTTTTATATCTTACCTACCGGAGATAAATCTCGAGCAAATCTTATAGAAGATAGTACTCAATACGATAGAACAAGTAAGATCAGAATACACAACTACAGAGAAAATAGTTGGATCTGGCTTCACAAATCCGAAATGAAGTCTTCAAGTCGTTAACCTATAATGTTTTTGGAAAAACCTAGGTTAAAGGAGAATCGACTCAGTACGCAACTAGGACACAGGAAAATATCGGGATTAGGTTTTCAAATTGATAGAGTTCTCCCTTATATAGCCTTTCAAATCAGGGCTTGCTTTCAATCAAAGCTAAGATAGATTAGTAACAAAGCATTCAATATTCACCATTAGATGAAATCGTGATTTAATATTCAAGCTAAGTCTGCTTAGAAATTAAGCAATTAATCTCCACCGTTAGATGGTCTTAGCTTGTTACACACAAATGAAATATACTTTCATTTAGATATGGGTAACCATACCTAAACGTGTATATTGAGTTGGCTCAATAACAATTAACCGAAGTTAGCCACATGAACACTTTTGTCTTAGCCGTATTCATCTAACACTTCTAGATCAAATATGACGATCAATCAATCATGATATATAATCAAATGAATCTAATTGTGTTTCAAATAGAGTTGTTCAATTGTTCACTATCTCATAGAAATATATATGAACAAATTGAAACAAAATCGGATTGATTCGTAATCGTACAAAGTACTTATAGAAGAATCAATTCATGAACATTAAGCCACGGTTTGCAAAATTTAATTCCTTAATTCATAAATGTTTTAGTTCATGACATACTTAACCGAATTTAGAACTTAACCACTGTGTTTGCAAACCAGGTACGCAAACAGCAGCTTCGGACCTTGGCCTGTCTAGCCGTTCGCAAACCAGGTGCGTGAACAGCCATCCCGGACTCAACTCAGGTGAAACCGTTCGCATACTAGGTACGCAAACAAGGTTCACGGGCCTTAAGTAAAACCGTTCGCATACTAGGTACCCAAAGAAAGTTCCTGGACCTGAATCATACCAATGCAGTTCGCATACTAGGTATGCATACCGTGTTGTATATAGACTTGGTCAATTGTTCTCATTTCAATCATTGAAACATCCTTAGAAGAAGACAATGACTGTCTCACACATACTATTAGCTTATAAGTAATTTTCAAGTGATCGAATGATCAATACGAAACTTCCCAAGTTAACATCAAATGGATGCCTCACACAAATCATGTAAGATGTTCAAGGTAATTTTCACATGATCATCTTTTGACTTAATATTTAGTTTCCAACAAATAAATTGTCTCCAACTAAACTCGTCAAGAATATGATGAACGTAGCTAAAGCAAAAAGTTTCCAACATATATTTCGAGAAATAGATACCCGAGATAAACTCGGCTCGAAATATCAAATGTGTATAATATAAAAGTCTATATAGCTATACGACTTAGTCTCATTAGAATTAGAAGATAGAATAGAATAAACTTCTGAGTGATAGATAAGTTTTAGTCTCCACATACCTTTTGTTGATGAAGTTCCTCCCAGCTCTCCTTAGTAGATCTTCGTCTTCAATTGGTGAACGCCATGAAGTCTAATGCCCAACAACACTTTCTATCCTAATCCGAGACATAGCTTGAGATACATAGTTTTGATCAACTAAACTTGACAAACAAGCTTGAGATAACAACACTTGCGAGTTTGACCGAGCAGTGCTCTAACACCCACTTACTTTGAGACTTGAAGAACATACTCAGATGACTCTTAAATCTCTAGTAGAACAATGGGTGGCCATGTCTGACAATGAGTACTCATTTTCTCTCAGTGTTGTAATTTGCTGGGCCATTTGGAGATCCAGAAACACTAAAGTCTCCGAGAACAAAAATACAAATATTCAGGACTGACTGCTAAACAGATTCCCGATAGTAATTCTATCCTCTGGGATGTAGCCACTAGTTAGAGCAGTTCCTATGGAATGAACAAACATAAGATGTTTGTTCATTTTGCTCCTACTATGGACTCAACCAACATGAAAAATGGATGTTCAAACCAACAAATTTGTTGGTTTGTTCATTGAGTTGGAGGATGTAGCGCACGCTTGATGAAAGGCCGGGCGAGTTTCGCTCCAGCGCTAGTGGTTGAGCCAAAAACGCTAGCGCTTGTCTTTCCAGCGCGCGCTCTTGATTGAAGCGACAGAGTCCTTCCTAAAAGCGCCAACGGCTGAAAACTCTTGTGATCTAACGGCTATAATTTTTGAGTTCTATAAATACTCCTCATTTCAACTCCAAATTCACACATTCTACACATTCTTCACTCTCAAATCATCTACAAAAATGCCTCCCAGAGTTCGTGGTGTTATATTCACTCAACAAGAGGATTTAGCTATTTGTAGAGCTTTTGTTTTTCACACACAAGATGTTGTCATGAGTAATGTAGCCGATTCGACGTTGACTTTCTGGGAGAAAGTTTACAGAATGTTCACCGCTGAAATGGGGAACATCCATGGGAGGGATTCTCACCGATTATCGCATCGTTTTAGTTTAATTAGTATGAATGTATCGGAGTTCGTCGCTCAACTAATGGAGAATCACAAAAATAAGCTCAACGGTGAAGCCGAACATGAAGTGTTTCCCAGAACTCTAGCGATGTGGGCAGCATCTCACGGCGGTCGTCCTTTCGACTTCCATGCTTGTTTCAACATTCTTAGAGTGCTCAACAGATACGATCCCTACATCGCCCTAGGAATTACACCACCCGCCGAGAATTGACGCCTATGTAGTAGTTGTTTTAATCTAATGTATTTCTTTTATTCTAATGTTGATGTGGTTGTTCAATACAGTATGTTTTTATTTATGAGATCGATGGTGCAATGTTTAATCAATGAAAATTTTAAATTACTTATGATATTGATGGTTTTAGATAATCGTAATAACACAAAATAAACAACAAATTAAATAACATAATACCATAGTGAATCGATTTGTCCTTCAACTTCAATCATCCCACTCCACCAAAAAATACTTAGGACATTCCCAGAAATGCCTTTCATATGTGTCTTCTTCATAAGAAGTTCGCAAAAAGTCCTGCCATCGGGCTTTGAGCATCCACTGATTCTCTGTGGACAATGTTTGTATTCGTGATCTCCATATCCACAATGCTTACAGTGTAATAACTCCTTCTTCAATTTGGCTTTAAGTTTGAATTTTTTGCAGAGTGTTGCAATCTTTTCTTCTTCTCCCTTTTTAATCTTCATAGCATCATCTAGCATATGTGGTTCCTCTGGACAGTTGGGATCTTGACATTGCAAATACCCGAGCTTTTCCGGTTGTGATTCAATCACCATTCTGATGCGTGAACAACCTTCCTGCGGACACTTTGAATAATCCAAGGGCATTGCATAAGACTATGGTTATCCATGAAACATAATGGACAAACCTCTTTTGCTTCCACACATAATATTTGCTTCGTTTTGCCTTTAAAAAACATGGTGGATGTTGAGAAAGAAATTTGTTGGTTTGGTTGAGAGGCCACCCCTAGTGTTGTATTTATAACAAAATACGCGTTGGTAATTCACACGGGCAGTTATAGTAAAACGCGCGGTTTTACTACAAACGCCAACTCATATGGTAATTCAAACGGACGCTTAAAGGAAAGCCGCGCGCGGTTATACTACAAACGCCAACGGCTCGATTTTCTTTCTCGACCTATAAATTTCATTCTTCTCATCTCCAAAATCACATCTTCTTCTTTTCTTTTCTAAAACTATTAATCTCTCTCACTCTCCAGAAATTTCTGTTAGAAATCGTGGTCCCAAGTTTACTAAAGAAGAGGATATAACTATATGCAAAGCATATTTTTTTCATAGGGTAATCACTGGTATGGGCTTTCAAGACGCTTATTTTTGGGAGAACATTTTTTCAATATTCGTCTCACTGACGGAAAACCCAAGAAACCGATATGCTCGTCGATTACGTGCTCGTTTTCAATCTATTAGGCTTGCAGTCCAGCCATTTGTTGCTCTGGTAATGGAAATTGATCGAGAAAATTTCATCGGTGTAACTGAAGATGAAGTGATCCAAACAACTCTTGATAATTGGGAGGAAGCTCACGGCAAACCTTTTCGTTACGAAGCGTGTTTTAGAATTCTAAAAGATGGTCCATCTCAAGCACATTTGTACTGCACTCGAATGTCGTTCCCGGTCTTTACAATGGAAGAAGATGTTATTCTTGTTCGATGTTGGTTACATCGTTTGATGAGACCAATGAACAATGACTATTTATAGGAAAGAGTATTGGGACATTTTGTAGCATCCCGGACCGAAACCATGAGAAACAGTAAAAGCCTAGATGTAACGTCACTAAAATTTCTCTTGGGCTTTGAGCCCTAGCCCAATGTTTAGGGTAGGAAAATAGAATTTTTGCAGTATTTGTGTGTCGCTCTAATATCAAATGCTTAAAACCCCGAGCAATTCCCTGAACCTAGCTGGGCGTTGTAACCAAGTTTGATGTCCCTTAACAGTGGTGGGTGAATAATTAGCATGGTACAAAATGGAGCATGGTTTCCACGTGATTGGACAAGAGCAACTAGCCAGGGACATTTGGCTTTTCTTTTCTCTCGGTAAGAACTCGATTTAAGACGAGCACATTTCATTTTTGTTTTCTCCGTTGGTGGACCATAGTTTTCTTCCCTCACCCTTTTCATCATCTTTTTCTACTGAAAACTATCTCTAGTAATTGAAGGAATAGTTTTGAGCCCTCAAATCCAGATTCCAGTTCAACCCACTCTTATTCCGGCCGAATTCGTCTTCTATTAAGGTAGGGGTTTTTCTCTCCTTAATTTCTATCTCAAAATTCTGCAAATGGGTTAAATCCCGCGTATTTCTTATATTTAATCCCTGCAATTATTTCATGGTTATGATGCATGTTTTTCTTGGTTCGAGTTTGGAGCATCGAATAATTTGATTTGGTTTCTATTGGAACAAATTTGATTTATTCTCTTTTCTTCCTGAATTTTCAATGCAATATGAAGCAGAAAATGGTGTTCAATATGGCCATAACTTGTTTGATAAAATGTTTAAATGGAATTCATTTCTTGATCTATGTAAATTAAATTTTAAATGGACCGTTGCTTGATTTTCTTTCCATGAGTAATCTCTGAAAATTTTAGTTTTCACCAAATGGGTATTTATGAGGCGCATAATCTAGCCAAAGTTATTTACATTTCTTTTTGGTGTAAACCATCCATGCTCTTTGTTGATTTTTGTACCATATAAAACTTGGTTTGAAATCTTACCCTTTGTGTGTTTGTTCTCTGTAAAGAAATGTAAATGATTTATGAAGATTAAGAATGTATTTGCGGAAAATCAAATACTAGTTTTCATCTTAAATCATGAGTGGTACTATTTTCTTCATAAACTAACCTTCAACTTTTTTTTCTAAAATGATTAAATGAGTTTTGTATTTAAAACCCCACTCATAGTTAACAGTTGAAATCCTTCAAAATCATTTTATGGATTCTCTTTGCTTCACTCTTCTAGTCTTCCTTGTTTTCACTCGTAAACCAAATTTTCTAACCTAAAGTTTGTTTTACCTTGCATTTCTCCCATCCATTTTGTTTAAGCAACCGAGTTTGAAAGATGTACTGCCATATACATGAAATCCCTTGTTTTGAATTTTCTTTATGGCCAATTGATCATCTGCTTGGTACTAAATTCATATGCTTTGGGAAAGACTCTTTTGGGATGAATTATGTGTATGTTATACTCTGTTTTATGGATTTAATTGGTTCTGCCGAAACTACCATGGTGTATAGCCTGTACTTCAAGTTTGGTATTTTGCATCCGTGCAGCTTTGTGTAAGTTTGCCTTTAACTTTTGTGAATTTGCTGTGGTTTAGAAATGTTCCTTTATCTGAGAGTTCGCTTGAGATTGCTGCCAGTAAGAACTAGAGACTCTACTATAGGATCGTCGGGCCTTAATTGGCACCCCATCTACGGATGGCAACCCGGAAGACCGTTTGTTTGATAATGGTGGCTGGTATCGGACTACCCTGACGTTGGCACTGCCATGAAAATAATAGAGTAATTTTATTTGCGGCTCTGAATATTTTTAAAATTTATATTTGCGTAAGACTTACATTTCTGCATTTTGAATTAGCTGCTTCTCTTGTCTATCTAATCATGTTTAGCACTGGCACCACGTTTTTATTGTTACACCCTCTACTGGGCATTCGCTCACCCCGTTTTGTTTTGTTTCCCCCCCACAGAGTACGAAGAGAAGTTGCAGCAGTAAGCCGGAAAGAGCTTACAGCAAGCCTAGAAGCTTGGAAAGTTAGTATTTTGTGAATCTTATGATATTGTATATCACGGGTTGCTGGGGTAGCTAAAATGCAAAATATCCATGCCTATTTTCTTGTCGTTTTATTTTGGTATTGTAGGCTTAGCCCATGTGTTGTTGTGAATATATAAGCTAAGATGTTTGCAAAGTTTGTAAGAACAAATTCTGAATATGTAGTTTTCATCGCTGCTGATCCATGCCTTTCTTATTTTGTTTAGCTTTGATGTACTACAGACCTTACATATTTGGGGTTTCTACTTATACGTTCATTACTAAGTTATATGGATTTGTTTTCATGTGTACTTAGCTGTGTCTTCCTCTTTATTGTAATTTAATAAGTTTGTTAAACTGCCTGATGCTTGCGTACTTTCTCCACCACTTTGGCACTTTTCTATCTATACTGCTAACTCTTTAGATTTCTACCACTTAGTACCACTAAACTAAGTTTTCAAGATGCTATCGAAATCCACGACAGTAGACGTTTTTTTTTTGTTAAAATGTACTTTGTGCTTAAAGTTTCTTTTTAAATGAATTGATGTCTACTGTGTATTTACTATGTCATATAGATTAAGCATTAGTTCTAGATTTATTTAGTCTAAGCTTAGAATTGGACCAAATGGTTTCCCTAAAAATTTCAGTGTACATTTGATCCTGTTCCGGTTAACCTTCTTAAACATGGTGTTATAATTCGTCCATATGAATTGTTGCTTTGTGAGAAAAGTAACTAATTATCTTTTTTTTAAATACTTTACTAAGATAGTTTATATGTGTGTTCTTGATCTATTTTTCGTAGTACCCGGTATCAAAATAATAATAGTTGTAAAGATCTTTTGGCTTGCCGTAGCTGCGACAAGAGATTCTCATTTTTTTTTTTTTTGTTTATTAGTATCAGTCTTTGGGACTTGTTAAGTACTAAAAATGTATATATTTCATTTATTTATTTTTATATTTTTTTCTGAGTGACGTACCGTGAGTTTGGCCTTGCTGACGGGTTGAAATCCAACCCGTTAGAGGTTAAATTTGCTGTCTGTCACACTAGAACTAAGAATTGCATTCATCACTAAGGAAGTCAAACATTATACGAAAGTTTTGTGGATGGTTCACCGTAGCTATTATGGATTATCCAACGAAGAACTGATGAGTATCTTACCTTTGTCCTCACTAATCAATTACATCATAAATATCTGAACTTGTTGTTTATTTGTTTTACAGAAAACCATCGCTCAGACCAAGTTTACTGAAGAAAGCGGAAGAGAGTTTAAGCATTTTGAATGTTATGAACTCTACAAAGAGAATGTCGTTGGATTTGATGTAGTTTGATGTTTTTGTTGTGGTTTATTAAAATGTAGTTTAATGTTATTTGCAAGTTTAAATTGTAATAAATTTCGCTTAATCTGAAGTGGAAATCTCTATTTTAAAATATAAATATTTTCATTCATTGATGCCAATTCTTTTACAAGATATAAACTTAGGCAATAATAAAACGTACTCAACAACTTCAATAAAAATCGAGTACAAGTTTTGGCCTCCTGTTTATCTTCATTTGACGTATCTTCCATTTAACGCGCTCTTTGACAGTTTCGCCTTTGTCTTTGAATTTTTTTTTTTTTTAACTTTCAAAACCGGAGCTCTTCTTTGCCTTTTAGCAGATCCTTTTATTGGAGCAACTTCAAAAAATTGCACTTCCCTCTTACAATTTTCAATCTTTTTAAAACTCCCACTTATCTTAGAAACAACAGCTTCAAGTTTTGCATCACAAAAAAGTGTGATCGCCTTTTCAGCCATTGAGAAATAGATTTTAGAAGAGAAAATTCAAGAGAAGTGAATTTTGGTGTGAGTGAATTGTTTAAAATTAATGGTAATTTATAGAGGTAAAAAGTGAATTTTGAATTTTAAAAAACCTATCCGTTGGCGTTTTTTCTACAAACGCCAGCATCATACGTTCAAGCGCCGCGTTGAAGCTTTGAACTCCAGCGCTCGTCCATCCAACGCTGACGCTTTTACTTTACTCTCCAGCGTTTGTCTCAAGCGCGCGCACTTCGTTATCTAACGCCGAGTGCTTTACCATAGTGGAAAAGCCAGTTTGGTCATCCACCTGGCTCAACAAAAAGATGGGTTTGTTCATTCCCATAGGAATTGCCCTTAGCTCTTTTTCTTTTCTCTCATCTTTGTACCTTGATAGGTGACACTCTAATGGTTGCCAAAGCTTTGAAGATTATCCAAGATGATGGGGTTGAAAGGGGTTTACATTTGAACATCGCTAAAACAGAGTTGTTCTGGCCTACCCCGGATCCAAGAGCTTTGAGTACAGGTGTTTTCCCTTCTAATATTAGCAGGCCATCTAAGGGAGTGAAATTGCTTGGTGGTCTGGTCAGTCTTGATGCTCAATTCAATAAGGATTTGGTTATTGGTAGGGTGCGCAAGACTATGGCTCTTATTGATGCTGTTGATAAGCTAAAAGACCCTCAATGTGAACTGCTCTTGTTTAGAAATTGTACGAGTGTGTCGCGGCTTTACTTTGCTTTGCTTTGAGAACCACTATACCTGAATTTGTACTCGAAGCTCAAGATTTATTTGACACTCGACTGTTTCAATTCCTTAGACACATTATTACTGGTGATGGGCCTGATACAGACTTCTTCAGCAGAGACTTTCTACCTTGCCATTCAAACATGGAGGTATGGGTGTGTATACTATGCAGGACACTAAGCATTATTGTTTTCTCGCTTCATGTTTACAGAATCTAGACTTGCAGTCCACTATTCTCAGACGCTCAGGTGCCGATGGCAGTAGCCTTTCTTTTCAGCGAGCATTGGAATCCTTTAATTCTCTGTGTGGAAATGTTTCTCCTATTTGCATTGGTAATTTTGCCACTCATTCTATGAACTCCTTGGCAACTATTTACTTTGATGCTGTGAAGAAGAACTTACCCACCAACAATGTTATGTCTGAACGTGATTCCGTGCTTTGGCAATGCAACCAAACAAAACACGCCTGGGATTTCCTACTGGCGATTCCAAGTTTGGGGCTCAATCAAGTTATTAGAGCTAGGCAATTTAGTGCAGTCTTCCGGTACAGGTTAAGGATCCCCTTGTTTGAGGCTGATGGTGCTTGTCCCTTTTGTAAAAGAGATATGGATGTCTTCGGTGATCATGCCTTGCACTGTGCGAATGAAGTTGGGCTTAAGTTTAGACATGATTTGGTGCGCGACACTATTGCTGACATGTGTTTCCGAGCAGGTGTGCCTTCTAGGAAGGAAGTTGACTTGGGTTTTCTTGCGAATAATGGCACTGCTCTACGACCAGCTGATATATTTGTATATAATTGGGACAATGGGCGTGATGTGTGTTTGGATGTGACAGGTGTTTCGCCTTTCACTGGCGGAGGGATTCGTTCCTTTGTCTCAGGTATGACCATCAGGAATGCTGTTACTCGTAAGAATACTAAATACTTGGAGAAGTGTACGTCTCAAGGTTATGGTTTTGGGACACTTGCCTTTACCACCTTAGGGGAGCTGGGGATGAAACCATAGACTTCTTGAAGCGCTTACGCAATTATATTGCTAGCCAAGATGCTAATGTTCGAGTTGGAGAATTTCTTTTTCATAGGTTGGGTATAGTTATCCAAAAAGGTGTTGGAGCTCAGCTTGTTGTTAGGCTTCCAACTAGTTTCTTACCGGATGATAATCCTCTTGAGTTGTAATTCTTCGTAATATCCGGATCAACCAAAACAAAACAAAACAAAAAACCGGCTTGTAGATCAGCTGGTTTCATGCCCTCCACAGAGGTTTCATGCGCTCCAGGAGGTCCCAGGTTCGAGTCCCAGATGGCGCAATATTACAGAGTTTAACATGGATGGTAGAGTTAGTTTGCCCCCTTGCGAAGATATTAGTCACACTATCCGCCGGCTCCCGACTTTGTTCCTCATGAGGCTCATTTGGTAGGCTAGCACGGCAACCTGTTCAACTTATGTAGTAGTACGTTGCTTGGAGCTTAGCTTGTTATGCTTCTAATTATTCGATAATTAAGTAATAATATTATTAAAATTTAAAAAAAAAAAAAAAAAAATAATCAATCCAAGTAATTCGACGGTCCAGATTGAGAAGACCCGTGAATAAGATTATTCTCCCCAATATAAATCAGTGGGAAAGAGTGAGAAAAAGAATCACCTAGTATTTTTCTTCACGCCTTCCTCTCCGACTCTGTACTCTCTAAGTTGACGCTTTGGTCAGATTTCCGCTCTCAACAACAGCGAGGTAAGAGGTTTTTTTCTTCTTAGGGTTTCGTATTAGTTTTCGATTTAGGGTTTATGAACACTGCTGATTATTTCTCTTCTGTATAGATCTGTGTATGTGTAAAAGGTTTCTGCAAATATTGATTTTAGGTTAATACTACTTTTAAGATAATGGCGACTGAACCTAAAGTAGTTCCTGAAGATGCAAAAGTTGATCTATTTGAAGATGATGATGAATTTGAGGAATTTGAAATCGATCAAGGTAACAATCTTAAACAACGTTCGATGGTTTGTTTCTCGGGATTCTTTACTGTTGTTGGTTGGATTAGGGTTTTGAATAGAACTTCCGGGGTTTAATCGGTTGAGCACATGTTTAGTAGATTAATGAATTTCCAACTTGTTTTTGTACCTTGAATGTGTGAATCAGATAATTTTGGTCAAGTTAGGTGTTTTATAGTATGAAAAATCATGATATATAGAATAACCGGTAGCATAATCATAGACAAGAATTGATTGTTTATATTGTTGGAGGTATGTACTGATGAGTTGTAATCAGTATTTTTTGTTGTACATTATATCTGTTGGATTTGAATTTGAAGAGTGTATGCCCTTTTTCATGAGCCTGTTTACATTGTTGTATGTAGAGGTTTGGTGCGGAGCCCTTTAGTTTTTCAGGGATCATGTTTTTCCCCCCCTCCATATAGTCTTATTTAGATGGGTTCATGTATGGTAAACGAAACAATTTTGTTGGGTCCATATGCTTCTTAGAAAAATTGTGGAGGTAAGTTTGGCTTTCTTCTGCATCGTTGTGGTAAAATCTATTCCGCAATATACTGTTCTAGGCTCAGTGACCAATTACGATAAATTGAGGCCAAGTGAGGAAACATGTGTGAACTTTTCTATTTTATTGGTTTCTTACAATGCAGTGGATGAAAGTAATACCAACAGATCGTTTGCTTATGCGTTTTTTTTATAATGATTATCGGCAGAGTGGGAAGACAAAGAGGAAGGAAATGAAGTTGCCCAGCAGTGGGAAGACGACTGGGATGATGATGACGTGAATGATGATTTCTCTGTGCAGCTAAAGAGAGAGTTGGAGAGCAACTCTGAGAAGAGCTAAGTCTGTCCATCTATAGAATAGCTTAGCGAGGAACATGAAATGAATGACTGTTTTTAAGTGCATAGTAGTCTCACGCAGTAGATGATAACTTGGTTTAATGCGAGGAACTTACTGCATTTGATTTTCTGAATTTGCTAGTCGCATTTGTCTCTTTCTGTAAGTATCGTTATTATGTTTACAGCTACTATGCATCTATTCAAATTAGCTTATCTTACCTCACACATTACTGATACTGGTTGATTATCTCAAGTATTGAACTATTGAAGCAGTATTGCTCTTTGCTTCTATGATATATTTCTGCCTGGTATGAGTGGATGCACATGCTGTGTAACTTTCTGGACTTCGTAACCAGTCATAACTCAAAAATCATACCATACTTTCTAGAATAAAAATGTGATGAGTAGCAACAGGAAATTCAAAAATCTGTTAGGCTTCCACATAACCGACTAGGGACACAATTACGGAAGAATTTTTTTCTTATTGAAATTTGCATTAGGCTGTCAGCACTAGTAAGCAGAGCTACTTCACAAAGTGTTAGTCACCCTGAAATCTGAATATTATTACATTTACTATATGCTGGAACCTGTTTTAACACAGGTACTTTTACTAATACTAACCCTACCTTTTCATTATTACTACTAGGAGTCTATGTTCTCTTGAGCATTAGTAAATTTTATTGTACTCTGATTATTTTAGTAGGAAGTCTGTTAGAATCATGATATCTTTCCCTATGAATAACCTCATGGCAGTTCTAGGCTTCTAGCCTTTGCTGCCTTCTTTCCCTTCTCCACTTCCATCAATTCCTTCACCTGTTTTTGAATGCTTTTGAAGTAACATATCCATGTGCAAACCATGTTAGGTTAGGACACGAAGGTCGATACCCAATGCATTCACAGCCATCCTTGCATAATAGTGTTGCTTTGCCATTGCTGGTGCGGATGCACATGAGCTCTTCATCATTGAATTCCTAGTTTAGTTTCGTCCCCTAGGGTATGTCGACCTGTGCAATTGCTTGGTGGCATCTCTGCCCGAGATCCTAGTGCAATGTGCAGAACTGGTCTTCCCCTAGGTAACACTTCACTGAGCCATTGCACCACCAAGATGGGGTTATGTAAGGTTGTGCCTCCACCTTTGCTGGTTCAGATAGGTAGAAAGGTTTAACACACCAAGCTTTTGGTGCGCCTCCTACTCTTTAGTACTTGGTTTCGAGCTCGTAGAAGCAGTGGAAAATGATATCTTGGCTGTTGTTGGAGTACTAGACCAATACTAATATTATTTTCCTTGATTTAGAACCAAGGTTCCTTGATTTAGAACCAAAGGAAAGGCGTTGGGATAGGGCTCGTCTTTCGGTCCATGAGCCAGTGATCCTTTGAACCAATCTGCAAGAAAATTTTGGATCACGCGGCCTTTTGGCATGAAAGAAATTACAATAACCTGAATCTGAGCGGCTGGGAAGAAGTCCCCACCTTGGCTCCCAAAAAGTTACTTTCTTTTCTTACAAACTCTCAGGGGTTATATAACACGAAAATAGGTGGTGAGAAAAAGAACAAAGAAAATCCTTGAACAACACATTACTAAACATATACTAAGCATATACTAAACAGTGCATATACTAAACACATTACAAAGAAACTCTCAGGATGCCTATTAAGCATATACTAAACAGTGCTTCAAAAAAAAAAATACTCCTGCTTCAAAAAAAAAAAAAAATACTCCCTCCGTCTCCAAATAGATAATCTAGTTCAAGTTTGAATAATTCTTAAGGCGAAGAGAAGAGCATTTCAAATATTAACGATTACAATTGGGCTATTGAAAAAAGCTTTTATATTTTCTCTCTCTTTTCTTTCCAAAATCCTCTTTTTGCATAGTAGGGATGGCAGTGGGGAGGGGACCTTGAATCCATCCTCTTTCTTTCAAAAAAATAAAATCCATCCTCTATCTGTTACCCATAAATACATGTGCGGGACATGTTTTTCATGGGTTACCCATAACATTATAATTTTGTAAATGGAAAAAATTAAAATATAAACATAATGATTCAAAACAATGATAATAACCTAAGAAGCGCATTCTACAATTTTAAATTTATAAAATTCTTAAACTGAAAAACAAAGGAAACAATTGATGTACAAATGATTATTATGACTCATTCCACTACTTAATTCTTCGTTGATATTCATTTTTTTTTCCGCATTAATCATTTCATCATGATCATCAATAGTATAACTTGTATGAGTGAGTCATAGTAATACTTTATGCGCACTGCATCCTTGGCAAATCTCCACAAACATTAAACAAAATGATAATTAACCTATAATAACACTTTTATGATAAAATTCTAAAGTCAATACGAAAGGTTCGGGGTGGGTATG
This sequence comes from Papaver armeniacum, assembly GCA_023531295.1. Lineage (NCBI taxonomy): Eukaryota > Viridiplantae > Streptophyta > Magnoliopsida > Ranunculales > Papaveraceae > Papaver > Papaver armeniacum. Next base: position 28,036 of record JAJJWW010001927.1, on the reverse strand, counting down.
GGGCGGGGACCTTAAATCCCATCCCCGCATCATTAAATTTCGGGTATTTCTGTACGCGATGCAGGTCAAACACTAACCAATAAGGGCGGGTACCCACGGGGAAGGGTTTGGGTGGGCAAATTGCCATCCTTGTATTGTTTTTTTTTTCTTCCAGTTTTAGTAGATTTTCTAATTGAATAAGATGTTGTTTTTCAATTTTTGAATAAGATGTTGATTTCCCGTACGCGATGCAGGTCAAACACTAACCAATAAGGGCGGGTACCCAAGGGGATGGGTTTGGGGGGGCAAATTGCCATCCTTGTATTTATTTTTCCTAGTTTTAGTAGATTTTCTAATTGAATAAGATGTTGTTTTTCAATTTTTGGTGTCTTTTGACACATTTCTTCACCATTTTGGTGATTTTATCTTTTGCTTTTGACGTGCGATTATTTCTTCACTTTATTGGGGACTTGTTCAATTTTTGTTGGTTGTTTCATGGCTTGTTATTCGAGATTTGAGAACATCAATGATTCAACACGGCATCACTTTGAGTTCATCTTCAACAAAAGGGATTTAGGGCATCCGAGCTTTTCATTCATATATACAAGATTAAGAGCTAAGCACTCCTTTCTTTTTGGAGCATCTCTGACTAAAGAAGACAACCATTCAAAATGGTCGAAATCGATTCCGGATTTAACCATCTTTTCTTTCTACTTCTCATACAAAAATTGGGTACCATTGCGGTATTTTGCCCTTTCTCTTTAGCGATTTACGTGTAATTTGTATCTTTATTTGTATTTGAGTTTTTATTTTTCTTGTATTTTGATGTTTTTTTCTTGTAAACAATCATATAATCCCCTTTTTGAATCGAATGAAATGTGATCTACTTGTTCATAAAAAAATCAACTTTTTGTTACTATTATACCCTTATGGATAATAACTAGTCTAATTTAGAAAGGACTTATCTCTCAAATTATACCACGAATATTCGTAAACTTTATACCATTGAAAAGAATTTTAAAACACCTACTTAACGAATATAAACATGGCAATCAAATTATACATATTTCTTATACTAACAATAATCAACTAAAAGGGTAGTTTTAGAAATACCCCCTTGTTTAATGATATAAGTCACCTATTGGTGGGACAAAATTTTTAAATACGAATAGGTCATCTATTTAGGGACATAGGGAGTAATAAAAAAAACTCTGAAATAATAATTATTATCCCTTTTTCAATTTGACATATTTTCGTTATAATAATTCTTTTCCAGATATAGAGGGAGTAGTAAACATCATAACCATTGAAAATCTTGATTTACCATTAAACACAAATCTCTTCCTTATAATGTAGAAGGTTGGCGATAATAGGTGAACAAAGATAAGTCAAAGAATGATGGAGTTATAAAGGGAAAGAGAGGTAGATAAGTTAAACCAGCCCGCGAAGCAAAGATGACAAAGTAACCATTTTTTCCTTTTATATATTGTTGTGTTATTTTTGTAGAGATGGAGAAATCAATTAATCATATTCTTCGACTTTGATCTCTAGAAAACTCGATGAGTGAGATTTAGAGAGATAAAATATAATTGAGATGATTCTGTTCACATACTAAAAATTATATAAGGAAATGCCTTCCAATACAATCGGGGGTTGATAGTTCCAAGCAGCACTCATATGAGATTGTCTAGCTAACTTAGCTAATGGAAAACCGTTTTTACAATCATGAACATAGGAAAACATGGTCCAACTTAGAGTAGAAGTGTCTTAATTAACAACATTTAACAAGTCTTGCAAGTCTTGAGCTCATTCAATTGTTGTTAACAGTGCCTTCGCTTCTACCTCAATTACTGAAGTTATACCTATGGTCCAACATCTTGCTGCTGTGAAACTTTCATTTGGTATGTAGTAGATAATTCCACATCTTGCAAGAGAAGAATTTTTTCCTAGGAACCATCCAAAAACATTAGAATGCTATCTTTATTATCGACTAATAGACTGGGATGCTTCAAGAAAGAAAAAAAAAACTAATAGTTTAGGAGTAAATATATGCTTGTTCACACATAAAGCAAAAGAATATAAAATTTGTTTAAGACTTAGATACAAGTACCGTTGAGTTTGATCTAAAGTTTCCAGATGAATGTTAATCTTTTGAATGAATATTGTTTTAAATTTTCCATACTGGCTCAACACCTAGCTTTCCAAATCTTCCATAAGCTGACAACATAAAGGTTCTGAGATTTAGATGAATCATGACTTGCTTTAAATGTATAAGCTGAACCTAATTGTTCCAGCATAGGAGAAATGATAAAAAGAATGATCAAAGACTCTAAATCCAAACTGCTCAAAGGATAAAGATCACTAGAAACAATGCTTAATCTAAATTAATAAAAGATAAAATCACCAAAATTGCCATCCTTGTATTTATTTTTCCTAGTTTTAGTAGATTTTCTAATTGAATAAGATGTTGTTTTTCAATTTTTGGTGTCTTTTGACACATTTCTTCACCATTTTGGTGATTTTATCTTTTGCTTTTGACGTGCGATTATTTCTTCACTTTATTGGGGACTTGTTCAATTTTTGTTGGTTGTTTCATGGCTTGTTATTCGAGATTTGAGAACATCAATGATTCAACACGGCATCACTTTGAGTTCATCTTCAACAAAAGGGATTGTGGCATCCGAGCTTTTCATTCATATATACAAGATTAAGAGCTAAGCACTCCTTTCTTTTTGGAGCATCTCGACTAAAGAAGACAACCATTCAAAATGGTCGAAATCGATTCGGATTTAACCATCTTTTCTTTCTACTTCTCATACAAAAATTGGGTACCATTGCGGTATTTTGCCCTTTCTCTTCGCGATTTACGTGTAATTTGTATCTTTATTTGTATTTGAGTTTTAATTTTTCTTGTATTTTGATGTTTTTTTTCTTGTAAACAATCATATAATCCCCTTTTTGAATTGAATGAAATGTGATCTACTTGTTCATAAAAAAAAATCAACTTTTTGTTACTATTATACCCTTATGGATAATAACTAGTCTAATTTAGAAAGGACTTATCTCTCAAATTATACCACGAATATTCGTAAACTTTATACCATTGAAAAGAATTTTAAAACACCTACTTAACGAATATAAACATGGCAATCAAATTATACATATTTCTTATACTAACAATAATCAACTAAAAGGGTAGTTTTAGAAATACCCCTTGTTTAATGATATAAGTCACCTATTGGTGGGACAAAATTTTTAAATACGAATAGGTCATCTATTTAGGGACATAGGAGTAATAAAAAAACTCAAATAATAATTATTATCCCTTTTTCAATTTGACATATTTTCGTTATAATAATTCTTTTCCGGATATAGAGGAGTAGTAAACATCATAACCATTGAAAATCTTGATTTACCATTAAACACAAATCTCTTCCTTATAATGTAGAAGGTTGGCGATAATAGGTGAACAAAGATAAGTCAAAGAATGATGGAGTTATAAAGGGAAAGAGAGGTAGATAAGTTAAACCAAATGCATATGAAGCAAAGATGACAAAGTAACCATTTTTTCCTTTTATATATTGTTGTGTTATTTTTGTAGAGATGGAGAAATCAATTAATCATATTCTTCGACTTTGATCTCTAGAAAACTGATGAGTGAGATTTAGAGAGATAAAATATAATTGAGATGATTCTGTTCACATACTAAAAATTATATAAGGAAATGCCTTCCAATACAATCAGGGGGTTGATAGTTCCAAGCAGCACTCATATGAGATTGTCTAGCTAACTTAGCTAATGGAAAACCGTTTTTACAATCATGAACATAGGAAAACATGGTCCAACTTAGAGTAGAAGTGTCTTAATTAACAACATTTAACAAGTCTTGCAAGTCTTGAGCTCATTCAATTGTTGTTAACAGTGCCTTCGCTTCTACCTCAATTACTGAAGTTATACCTATGGTCCAACATCTTGCTGCTGTGAAACTTTCATTTGGTATGTAGTAGATAATTCCACATCTTGCAAGAGAAGAATTTTTTCCTAGGAACCATCCAAAAACATTAGAATGCTATCTTTATTATCGACTAATAGACTGGGATGCTTCAAGAAAGAAAAAAAAAACTAATAGTTTAGGAGTAAATATGTGCTTGTTCACACATAAAGCAAAAGAATATAAAATTTGTTTAAGACTTAGATACAAGTACCGTTGAGTTTGATCTAAAGTTTCCAGATGAATGTTAATCTTTTGAATGAATATTGTTTTAAATTTTCCATACTGGCTCAACACCTAGCTTTCCAAATCTTCCATAAGCTGACAACATAAAGGTTCTGAGATTTAGATGAATCATGACTTGCTTTAAATGTATAAGCTGAACCTAATTGTTCCAGCATAGGAGAAATGATAAAAAGAATGATCAAAGACTCTAAATCCAAACTGCTCAAAGGATAAAGATCACTAGAAACAATGCTTAATCTAAATTAATAAAAGATAAAATCACCAAAATTGCCATCCTTGTATTTATTTTTCCTAGTTTTAGTAGATTTTCTAATTGAATAAGATGTTGTTTTTCAATTTTTGGTGTCTTTTGACACATTTCTTCACCATTTTGGTGATTTTATCTTTTGCTTTTGACGTGCGATTATTTCTTCACTTTATTGGGGACTTGTTCAATTTTTGTTGGTTGTTTCATGGCTTGTTATTCGAGATTTGAGAACATCAATGATTCAACACGGCATCACTTTGAGTTCATCTTCAACAAAAGGGATTTAGGGCATCCGAGCTTTTCATTCATATATACAAGATTAAGAGCTAAGCACTCCTTTCTTTTTGGAGCATCTCTGACTAAAGAAGACAACCATTCAAAATGGTCGAAATCGATTCCGGATTTAACCATCTTTTCTTTCTACTTCTCATACAAAAATTGGGTACCATTGCGGTATTTTGCCCTTTCTCTTCGCGATTTACGTGTAATTTGTATCTTTATTTGTATTTGAGTTTTTATTTTTCTTGTATTTTGATGTTTTTTTTCTTGTAAACAATCATATAATCCCCTTTTTGAATCGAATGAAATGTGATCTACTTGTTCATAAAAAAAAAATCAACTTTTTGTTACTATTATACCCTTATGGATAATAACTAGTCTAATTTAGAAAGGACTTATCTCTCAAATTATACCACGAATATTCGTAAACTTTATACCATTGAAAAGAATTTTAAAACACCTACTTAACGAATATAAACATGGCAATCAAATTATACATATTTCTTATACTAACAATAATCAACTAAAAGGGTAGTTTTAGAAATACCCCCTTGTTTAATGATATAAGTCACCTATTGGTGGGACAAAATTTTTAAATACGAATAGGTCATCTATTTAGGGACATAGGGAGTAATAAAAAAAACTCTGAAATAATAATTATTATCCCTTTTTCAATTTGACATATTTTCGTTATAATAATTCTTTTCCAGATATAGAGGGAGTAGTAAACATCATAACCATTGAAAATCTTGATTTACCATTAAACACAAATCTCTTCCTTATAATGTAGAAGGTTGGCGATAATAGGTGAACAAAGATAAGTCAAAGAATGATGGAGTTATAAAGGGAAAGAGAGGTAGATAAGTTAAACCAGCCGCGAAGCAAAGATGACAAAGTAACCATTTTTTCCTTTTATATATTGTTGTGTTATTTTTGTAGAGATGGAGAAATCAATTAATCATATTCTTCGACTTTGATCTCTAGAAAACTGATGAGTGAGATTTAGAGAGATAAAATATAATTGAGATGATTCTGTTCACATACTAAAAATTATATAAGGAAATGCCTTCCAATACAATCAGGGGGTTGATAGTTCCAAGCAGCACTCATATGAGATTGTCTAGCTAACTTAGCTAATGGAAAACCGTTTTTACAATCATGAACATAGGAAAACATGGTCCAACTTAGAGTAGAAGTGTCTTAATTAACAACATTTAACAAGTCTTGCAAGTCTTGAGCTCATTCAATTGTTGTTAACAGTGCCTTCGCTTCTACCTCAATTACTGAAGTTATACCTATGGTCCAACATCTTGCTGCTGTGAAACTTTCATTTGGTATGTAGTAGATAATTCCACATCTTGCAAGAGAAGAATTTTTTCCTAGGAACCATCCAAAAACATTAGAATGCTATCTTTATTATCGACTAATAGACTGGGATGCTTCAAGAAAGAAAAAAAAAACTAATAGTTTAGGAGTAAATATGTGCTTGTTCACACATAAAGCAAAAGAATATAAAATTTGTTTAAGACTTAGATACAAGTACCGTTGAGTTTGATCTAAAGTTTCCAGATGAATGTTAATCTTTTGAATGAATATTGTTTTAAATTTTCCATACTGGCTCAACACCTAGCTTTCCAAATCTTCCATAAGCTGACAACATAAAGGTTCTGAGATTTAGATGAATCATGACTTGCTTTAAATGTATAAGCTGAACCTAATTGTTCCAGCATAGGAGAAATGATAAAAAGAATGATCAAAGACTCTAAATCCAAACTGCTCAAAGGATAAAGATCACTAGAAACAATGCTTAATCTAAATTAATAAACCTTTAAAGGTGAAATATTATGGATGTACTTCCATATAAACAGTCTGAATTTCGGGAGAGTATCCATATGCTGCATTCTTAGACGTTGATATTGCTCTTGAGGAGAAGTAGTACATTGATTGCCTAAGAGATCCTTATAAGAAGATTTGGTGGAAAAAATGCCACAACTAGTCAAAGACCACCAGTTACAATCTTTATCTGAATGAGGGATCTCGGAAGACCCTCCAAGTTAGTCAGCCGCAGTTGTACCCCTAACTCTCTTAGATCTCGCAATACCCTACACACTTGATTTCCCTAGATGACGTTATATACAAGCCTAAGAGTTGCTCCATAGATCTTCGTGAAGAGTAGTGCTACCATGTATCCAACAAGACACCTATTTGATTTTCTTTAGATAATATAATCAAGGATAATGGAAATCTTTGATTCAGGGGATTTTAAGAAAAAAAGAGTTATCAAAGCAAACCTCAATAATTAGGGTTTTATCTCTTTAGAACTTATACAAATACTTAATTGATTCTACCTCACAAGATCTATCTAAGTACAAGCTTAAATCATAATCTTGTGGAACTGACAAGGTCAGAGATGAAGAACTCCTTGTAGATTCTACAAATTTTATTCCTCAATCTATAGTTCTTGAATAACCTAATAGCATGATAAAATGACCTTATAATAGACAAAAACTATGACAATCAACATAAGACACCGGATACCAAAGATCTATCATGTAAAAAAATAGTATGACTGGTACTTCACCAATCCCAAGTGAAGACTTAAAATCACAATCTAATTCAGTTTTGAAGAACTTAGGTTTATAGAGGACGACTCTTTGCAGCAACAAAGATACACAATGTGCAGGGATTGGGAATGTGTTAGAGGATAGCTCGGTTGAACCCACCAAGCGTTGGTATGTCAAATTTGGTGGTCATACTTTAGTGAATCAAAACTCATCTAAGAGTCGCTTGATTATGTACTAGATACAACTTCGTATAGGTTAGACTAGAAAGTCTAGGAATATGAGACATACAAGTATTACTCGAAGACCTGAAGAACGTGAAGAAGTAATGAGCTACAACGACGATGTCATCCTTCCTCTTGAGGTTAGTAATATTGACTTGAACTGTTTCATTCCTAACGTATTGAAAAAGCGGGGGTACAACAACCACACCCAATATTTCGTTTGGCAATCCGAATAGACAAACTCCAATATACTTTCAAGAGAATCAACTAGACAGTCAGACTCAATCTAGAGAAAATTATATCAAGGAGTTTTATATCTCTATCTATCAATTCAATCTACAATCAGCAAATAGGAATTTGTGATCCCGATTGAATATAAGAGAAGTAACTTGAACGGTACCAAAGACTAATGTTCAAGGATCAATCAATTTCAATCAACAACCAAAGGTTGGATTTACCAATTGATCGATTCAACGCACAACCTGTGATATTTCAGTTATATAAACAAATGTAATGCGGAAAAAAAATAACACAGACACCAGAATTTGTTAACCAGGAAAACCGCAAATGCAGAAAAACCCCGGGACCTAGTCCATCTTTGAACACCACACTGTATTAAGCCGCTACAAACATTAGCCTACTACCAATAAACTTCGGACTGGACTGTAGTTGAACCCTAATCAATCTCACACTAATTCAAGGTACAGTTGCGCTCCTTACGTCTCTGATCCCAGCAGGATACTACGCACTTGATTCCCTAAGCTGATCTCACCCACAACCAAGAGTTTCTACGACCCAAAGTTGAAGATTTGATAAACAAATCTGTCTCACACAGAAATGTCTATTGGAATAGATAAATCTGTCTCCCACAGAAATACCTATGAGTTTTGTTCTGTCTTTTGATAAATCAAGGTGAACATGAACCAATTGATAAACCGGACTTATATTCCCGAAGAACAGCCTAGTATTATCAATCACCTCACAATAATCTTAATCGTATGGTAGCGAAACAAGATATTGTGGAATCACAAACGATGAGACGAAGATGTTTGTGACTACTTTTAATCTTACCCATCGGAGATAAATCTCAAGCAAATCTTAGCAAAGATAATACTCAATCACGATAGAAGAAGTAAGATCAGAACACGCAACTACAGAGAAAATAGTTGGGTCTGGCTTCACAATCCCAATGAAGTCTTTAAGTCATTAACCTACATGGTCTCCTGAGAAACCTAAGGTTAAAGGAGAATCTACTCTAGCTTACACAACTAGTATCACACAAGAGGTGTGGGGATTAGGTTTCCCAGTTGCTAGAGTTCTCCTTTATATAGTTTTAAAATCAGGGTTTGCAATCTAAGTTACCTTGGTAACAAAGCATTCAATATTCACCGTTAGATGAAAACCTGATTAGATTGAAGCTAATATCTTTCAACCGTTAGATCGAACTTAGCTTGTTATACACAAATAAATGTACCTTCATTTAGGTTTATGTAACCGTACCTAAACGTGTACACCATGTTGGCTCAATAGTAGTTAACCGAGGTTAGCTATATGAACACTCTTATATCAACCTTATTCATCTTAACCATAACTAGTTCAAATGACTCAAATGAAACTAGTTAAAGAGTTGTTCAATTGCTATATTCTCATAGAAGAATACAAGAACACAATCGAAGCAAAATCGGTTTGATTTACTCGAATCAATTCATGAACATTATAGCCACGGTTTGCAAAGAATGCATTCCTTAATATATAAATGTATTAGTTCATGTACCAACCGATTTTAGAACTTTAAGAACTCAAGTATGCAAACGTGTATGCATACTTAAGTAGCCGGTCTGAGTATGGGTTCGCCAGTATGCGAACATGTACGCATACTTAAGTACACTTCCAAAACCCAGCAGAAATTCCCGGACCTATACCTCATGCAAGTACGCGTACCGGTATGTGTACTTGGTACACGAAATTTCACAACTTCAAGTACGCATACGGGTATGCATACTTTAGTTCCGGTCATGGATCACATACATGCAAGAATGCACACTATGTTTATAATCCAATAGTTATAAACTCTTATTTAAATAATTGAAACTTTCTTAGAGGATGACAATAGTCGTTTTCACATACTATTAGCATCAAAGCAATTTTCAAGTTATTGAAATAATCATAACGAAATATTCCAAGTCTACATCAAATGAATGCATCACACAAACCATGTAAGATGTTACTCGGCGATTTTCACATGATCATCTTTTGACTTTCGTCAAGAATATAAGATGAACTTGGTTGAAGCGAATGCTTACCAACACATATTTCGAGAAATATGTAAGCGAGTTAATCTCAGCTCGAATCTCAAATGTGTATAATTGAATACTATATAGTAATACGACTTTTGTCTCAATATAGGAGATAGAGTAGAAATAGACTTTGTAAGTGATAGATGAGTTTTAGTCTCCACAAACCTTTGGTTGATGAAGTTCCACAAGCTCTCCTTAGTAGTTTTTTCGTCTTCAATTGATGAACACCGTGAAGTCTAATGCTCAACTACACAATCTATCCTAGTCCGAGACATCACTATAAGTAGACTAGAAATCAAGACTTATAGTTTTGATCACTAACATTGACAAACAGGCTTGAGATAGCAACGCTTGCGAGTTCGACCGAGCAGTGCTCTAACAATCTCCCCATTTTTCAATTTTGGTGACAAAACTATCAATACATATGGATTACAAAATAAATAAACTTTGTAGCTTCTCATCCAAATGCTTGATCTCCTTGGTTCTTCAACATTACTCGAAATCTTCATCACTTCCAAGTACTCCAATGATTCCAAATGTGTTCAACTCATCATCATAGTTGTTGAAGATCCGTAGCAATAACAATGAGAAAACAGTTGCTCTCAATCATTGTTATACAGTGTCATAGTATCATTACACAACATCAAAGTTCAATTGTATCACAATTTTGACAATAATACTATGGTGATATGTATCACTCCCCCTTAGTCAATACTTCATCTCACAATGAAAACCACTCCCCCTTACATAATGATCCGTAAACCATATGTATTTGTAGTGTGAACTACACATTAATTCTCCCCCTTTTTGTCAACAAAAATTGGCAAAGGTACGAAAATCATGAAATTTCCATAGAGATACTTCCTGACCAAAAGAGAACAACATATCAACTTGTTTAGATGCCATCATATAGTCGAAACTAAATGCATTCATCAAGAAGTTTATAAAGATACAAGATAATCCCTACAATATTCCACAGCCGCACTCCCCACAAAGATTTGGCAATTAAGCACAAGTTTAATTAAGAACTCTCCCACATAAAATGTCATTCCCGAAAGAACAACAAGAGCGACCTTACTTTTACAAGAAAAGAAGGATTTCTTTGGACATTAACAAATCACATGAGACATGAATTTGTATCCAAAGATCTCAATTGAATTAACCACACGGAAAATGATCAATTCAATTGGCCATGCTCAACATAAGAGAACTTACAAAGCAACACAGTATATACACAAAGATGTGGATCAGGGAAAGACCAATACTGCGGAATAATCAAAGATTCGTTCTATTTTTCATCACTATTTGTACAATGAAATGTAATAGACATAATCTTTGTAAAAAAAAATTCATCCTTTCTTCCATCAATATTTGCATAATGACATAAAAGGCTCAACTTTTGTAGTCAAAATTTCATTCTATCTTTTATCAATACTTTCATACCGACATATAATAGAGATAACTTTTGAACGAATATGGGATAATCAAGGTTCACGGACGTAAACAACATATCCCATAACAATTTGCAATATATAAAACCATAAAGATTAATACTGCAAAAATCATCTTCCAAATCAACTTTAGAATTTAAATAAATAAATCTAAAAATATTGCAAGATGAAAACGTTGGCAATAGCTATGTGTACTCACAAATGGCTATTCCAAACCCTAGTTATCCTTCTTAAAACACAAGAATAAATTCTCATAAGAAGTTTCCTAGACATTGAGACCTCTGAAAAATTCTTTATCGTCCCCGAACTCCTTGTCGTCAACAGCCATAGGAACATAAGGTTCATGAAGAAAGGAGTCAATTCCAACAAACCTTTTGAACTGATGTCGAACCAGGGCCTTCTGATTTTCAAGAGTTCTCAAAACAATAGCCTTTATTTCTTGAATCTCCTTCCTTGTTTCCTTCAACTCTTCAAGAACACCAGAAAACTTCTGAGAACTTGAAGGAACAACTCTTGGCTTCCTCACATTCCTTCTTTTTATTTTCAAAGTTGGAGGTAACGGATATTTATCTTTTTCCTTCATGATTGATGTATTGACAATCATATTAACATCTTTTCCATCAGAAGACATGATGCTTGGAGTATCCATACGTACGGAATTGTGAGAGGAAATCAGAAGATAATGTCAACAATCAGTCTTATGATAAAAAGAGTTTCAAGAGGAGGAAAAAGGAATGTAGGGTTGCGGAACCTTAAAACACACAAGTTCACGCACGCACAACTCTCAACCCTAAGGAAGGTAGAATTGTCGAGAATAACCCTCTTTCATTGACTAAATAGGGAAGTCCCTTCCAATATCAATTAGATATGAAAGCTGGAAGAATTCCAATCTTACAAAGCACAGCAAAACTAAAAAAGAGAAGGAAAAAAAAAACAATCTAAAACAATTCTCTTTTCCTAAAGCCTGAGGTGTGCATAATCTTGTCTCTTTTAATCAGGCACATGAGACAAGATGCACAAACCAACATAATTAAATTGTGCTGGGGTGAACAATAATCTGTCCACCATAACCTTTATGAAAGGAATTCATAGAGCCATGTTTCTCAGAGTGTTTATATCATAATTTTTTCTCTAATGATCTAGTCTTTTCTTTGGAAACTAACTTCTTTGAAGAAGAGATGCGTTTACATACCTCTGATGATTTTTGAACAAGTTTGAGCTTGTTTGCTAATCGATTCGCTCTTCATTGAAGTTTGTTGACATATCTCATTTGTGTTTGTACTTGAAACACTTTGAAAGTTCATGACCTTTGAGAGAACAATAAGTGTTAGAGCATTGCTCGGTCGAACTCGCATGCGTTGCTATCTCAAGCATGTTTGTAAATGTTAGTGATCCAAACTATAAGTCTTGATTTCTAGCCTACTATAGCTAAAGGTCTCGGACTAGGATAGAAAGTGTATATGAGCTCAAGACTCCATGGAAACCATCATACAAGACGAAGGACTACTCAAGGAACTGGTGGAACTTCATCGACTAAAAGATATGTGGAGAATTGAACTTATTTGTCACTCAAAAGTCTATTTACTCTATCTCCTATTCTCGAGACAAAAGTCATTTTGATGTATAAACTTTCATTATACACATTTGCTATTTCGAGCCGAGTTTATCTGGCCTATCTATTTCTCGAAATATGTGTTGGTAAGCTTTCACTTTAGCCAAATTCATCTTTACCTAGTGACGAATGTCATGTTATGTTTCAATCACTTTGAAAATTACTCTGACGAAAAATAGTCTGTGAATAACGGCTATATAACGTTCTCGGAGAATGTTTCAATGATTGAAATGAGAGTTTAGATTACATAACCATTGGTAGGATATAAGCATAGTTGTGGAAACACATATATGTATAAGTCCTTATTCCTTGAACCAAAGTTTGCGAACTTTGTTGATCAAGAGAAACGAAATGTGGCGTGAGCCAAGTCCGCGAACTCAGTCCGAGAACTGGCGGAAGTTCTCGACCCGAGAATTTCTGCTGGAGTTTGTGAACTCCTTCCGTGAGCTTAAGTCCGCGAACCCAAGTTGGTTATAATTAAAAACGGTTGTTCTTGAACTCATGTTTATATAAACTAATGAATGCTTGTGCAAACCGTGGCTATAAAGTTCATGAACCGATTCGAGTGAATCAAACCGTTTTTTCTTCGATTGTGTCTTGTGTAGTTACATAAGATCTAAGCAATTGAACAACTCTCTAACTAGTTCACTTGAGTCATTTGAACTAGTTATGGTGAAGAAGAATATGGTTGATATGAAAGTGATCATATGGCTAACCATTTGGTTAAATATTGTTGAACCAACAAATGTTAATGTTTGGGAACGGCTACATAAACCCAAAATTGGACATTTTATTTGTGTGTAACAAGCTAAGGTTACGGTTGAGAAATATTAGCTTGAATCTAATAAGGTTTTCATCTAACGGTGAATATTGAATGCTTTGTTACCAAGCTAACATTGATTGCAAACCCTGATTTGAAAGACTATATAAGGGAGAACTCTAGCAATTGGGAAACCTAATCCCAACACCTTACGTGTGATACTAGTTGCATAAGCTAGAGTCGATTCTCCTTTAACCTTGGGTTTTCTTCTCTAAACCAGGTTAGCAACTTAAAGACTTCATTGGGATTGTGAAGCCAGACCGATACTACTTTTCTTATAGTTGTATGATCTGATCTTGCTGTTTCTATCGTACGAGTATAATTGGAATAATTGGCTTGAGATTTATATCTCCGATAGGCAAGATAGAAAAGAAATCACAAACACTTCGTCTCATCGTTTGTGATTCGGCAATATCTTTTTTCGCTGCGTCGATTAAGATTATTGTGAAGTGATTGATAATACTAGGTTGTTCTTCGGGAATATAATTTCGGGTTATCAATTGTTTCCTGTTCACCTTGATTTATCAAAAGACGGAAAAAAAACTCGTAGGTATATTCGTGCGAGACGGATTTATCTATTAACATAGACTTTTCTGTGTGATACATATTTGTTTATTAAAGTCTTCGACTTTGGGTCGTAGCAACTCTTAGTTGTGGGTGAGATCAGCTAAGGGAATCAAGTACGTAGCATCATGCTGGGATCAGAGGCGTAGGAGCATAACTGTACCTTGGATCAGTGTGAGATTGATTGGGGTTCAACTATAGCCCAGACCGAAGTTAGTTTGGATTAGGCTAGTGTAGGATCAGAATATCGCAACATCAATACCTTTGCGAAATCTTTATACAACACACTGCGAAGATATCGCAGACTGGTTACAGAAATGACGCAACGATGACGACAGCCTAAACACGAGAAAGATGTGGAGACCTAGCGAGATTTAGGAGTGTTGCGAAATCTAACACTTGTATACTTGCGAGAATATCGTAAGCCAGATCCTAAAATAAAGGACAGCTTAGCTGTCACCCACTATGTAATATCCTATATAAAGATCCGAACAGGCTTAAGGTGAGGGAGAGATCTTTTTAGAGTGGAGAGAAAGTTTTGAGGAGAGAGAAAGTCTAGAACAGTAGTTGTATTCTTGATTTCATTTCCTATTTGTAAAATTACTTAACTCAATTAATAAAAAGTGTGATTGTTGATCTTAAATAATATGGGTTGATTATTATGAATTCTTGTGAGGGATGTATTGTGGGATTTCCTGCAACCACATAATGGCGCTAGAAACAGGGACTGAAGATTGATATTGTGATTTGAAATAATTTGGAGTAGTAGATAAAGAATTTCATATAATTTTCAACAACTCATTAAGGTTGAAAAATGACGAGAAGAAGAAATACATCAAAACAACCAACAACTATTAGAAGGAGTAGGAGATGTAGGATCAGAATATCGCAACACCAAGACCCTTGCGAAATCCATAAACGACACATTGCGAAGATATCGCAGATAAGTAATATAAATGACGCAACGGATGACGACAGCCTGAACACGAGAAAGATGTGAAGACCTAGCGAGATTTAGGAGTATTGCGAGATTTAACGTTTGTACACTCGCGAGAATGTCGCAAGTCAGATCCGAAAATAAAGGACATCTTAGCTGTCATCCACTATGTAATGTCCTATATAAAGAGCCGAATAGGCTTATGAGAGGAGAGAGATCTTTTTCGAGTGTTGGGCAAGTTATTAAGAGAGAGAAAGTTTAGAGCGGTTGTAAATTCTTTAGCTTATTTCCTTTCCATCTTGTGACATTTGTGAGTTTAATCAATAAAGACTATAATTGTTCATCTTAAAATGACTTGATTGTATGAATTCTTATGAGGGGTGTAGTGTGGGATCTACTACTACATATGGCGCTAGAAACAGGGACTGATTGAAGATTGATATTGTGATTTGAAATAATTTGGATTAATAAGGGAAGGAATTTCATATAATTTTCAACAATTCATTAAGATTGAAAAATGGCTAGAAGAAGACATGCATCAAAACAACCAACAACTGTTAGAAGGAGTAGGAGACTTGCTGGAGAAAGGAGAGACGAGATGGGGGAATCTTCCAGAATGAATACAAGGAACAATAGAGAAAATCAAATTCAACCGCCAATTCAACGTACACCACCAATACAAAATAGAGCTGTGGATTATGATAGAGTGAGTGTACATACTTGGCGAACAGATTCTGCAGATGAAATGGGAGAAGAGCATCAATTAGGAGGCAATGGACAAGAGGAGAGAGATCATGAGGTAATTGGAGGAATAATTCATGAAAATGAAGAGATTGCAGCATTAGAGGCATTAAGGCAAACAATACATGAAGAAAGGCGGTTACAAGCAGAAGAACGTGCGAATTTGACAAGGCAAAACCATGAATTGAGGATGGAAAATATGAGATTACAAAATAGAAGGTCAAGAAGCACTACAAGATCAAGTTCAAGATCAGTTAGAGAAGAAATAAGACAAAATTTGCCTATGGAAAATGCTAATGAAGAAACTCGAGAGGGAATACAAAATCCAGGCGAAGAACGTCGTGAAGGAAGAGAAATATTGGAAGATCGTTATATTCAACGTGCTGAAATTCTTCAAAACGGGCAAAATGATAGAATTCAGGGAAATAGACACCGTCAGGGGCGAAATAATCAAGATGGCGAAGAAAATCAGGAAGAAAGAAGGAGGATATTACATGGGAGAGAAATACAAAGAAATGAACGAGTAATTGATGATGAAATTGAAAGACACTATACTGAAGAAACACATTTAGCTCGCGAGAGAGAAAGACTAAGAGCAGAAGTGGAAGAACAAGATCTACAAGAGGAAATTCAACAGAATAACCATGATAATCGAGAAAGGAGGCGTGAGCGAAATCGCAATAATGCTAATATCAATGAAGAATATGATAGAGTACAAAGAAGAACTGAAAGGCGGCAAAGAGGAGAAAATGAGAGATATAACGGTGTGCGAATTAATGAAAGAAGTGAAAGAGAAGATCGCAGAGAAAGACGAGAGGAAAATGATGAACAAGAAAGTCAAAACAGAAATCAATGCAGGAGAAGAGAGGCGGAGTTGAAAAGACCAATGGATCCAAATTCTGGTATAAATGAACAGATTTTGAGAGAGTTAGCGGAAATGAGAGGAATGATAAATAATAAAAGAGAAGGAGGTAAGAGATAATTGGATGAAGCCATAGAGGAAGCTGCGAAAACTCCATTCACACAAGAAGTACAATTAGGAGGAATACCCCCAAAATGCAATTTACCTGCGTTAACCAGCATTTTTGATGGAACAACTTGTGCAATCCAACACATCAAAGCTTATGTGAGATGTATGCTACAATGGGAGAACCATTATGCAATATTATGCAAGTATTTCACATCAAGTTTAACAGGAGAGGCGTTAAAATGGTTTGAAGGTTTGCTAAAGAATACTATAACATCTTTCAACCACTTGCAAGCTATATTTTTAGGGCCATATATAAGTAACAATTCCTCGCGACCTGGCATTGAAGATGTATTTGGATTCAAGTAAAGGGTTGGCGAAAGTTTGAAGCATTTAACTGTGAGGTGGAAGACAATGTGTAGTGATATGGCTGGTCGTGTGGACGAAAGATATCTCATTCTGTCATTCATCAATGTTGTGTTCGCAACCAACCTGTTATACATTCAAATTTTCAGAATCAAGAATACAATCACAATGACTGAGTTGCGAGAACTTCAGGAGGAATATATTGCTCTTGAGGAAAAGCAAAATGAGATGGAATCATACCCCATTGCGAACACAAGTTCAAGAGCAGCGAATGCAAGCTTATTACCCAAGTTAATAAATACAGTGGCGAGCACCTCACAAGGGCAACAAGAGAGGATAATGGGAGATAGTCAGCAAAAGCTAGTAGCTATGGGGAGTCGTGATCAAGAAGAATTCGAGAGAGAGAGAAACTTCTATAGCCGTGGTGGAAATAACAAAATCCAAAGACTTGATTAGCCGCAAGAAACTTATGGAGGTCATCAGCCGCAAGGAACTTATGGAGGTCAGAGGCAAAACTATCACAGAGGACAGCGAAGTCATAAGATAATATGAGAAGAAATCAAAATGCCACCTTTGAATGCTAGTGTGGAGAAGATATGGGAAGCTAAATCCTAATGGAAAACATACCCGCACCATGGAATATGGAGAGTGAACCACCTCCAAGCTACAGAAGTAATGAATTTTGCTCTTATCATCATTTCCATGGACATACAACAAATGACTGCAGAAATATAAATAGAATCATTCTCAGGATGATAGATCAGGGAAAATTAAATCACTTTCTAGTAGGACAAACGCAAACTCAAGCATTACCACCTCCTCCAGATCATTCTCAGCACCAGATATTCTGAGCACCAGATATTCACAAGCCAAACACAGCAAAAGAAAGAGAAATATTTGTGATTGAAGTTCGCGCAAAGGCAAAGAATCTGTTTTGTAACTCTATCGTACACTCATACAAGACGATTGAAGATTTTCACGATAACACTCTCAGCAGGGCTTTCACAAGAGATGCCGATGATAGAGAAATAATGAATATTGCGAAGACATCGCCATTGGAAGAATGACAAAAGCAGACTATCTCTTTTACCGCAGAAGAAGTACCTGAGGGTGGAGAAATGCACGACAACCCATTGGTGGTAAGATTGGAGATTAACCCAAAACCTAGCGAGGATGAAGATGATGAAGCCGAGAATTCATGGGCAATCAACGAAATTTTGATCGATCTTTGGAAGTTCCGTGAATATTCTTTTTATCATACTTATAAAACTATGGGAGGGAAAGATGAAGATCTAATACCTTCAACGTACAAAATCTATGGTTTTAACGGTCTTCGCAAATAAGCCAAAAGGAGAAGTTCATATGCGAATTCCACTGAAAGGATTATCTTCTGAAATTTTATTCTGTAGTTGATGTGGAATCACCATACAATGCACTGACTGGACGACCTTGGTTACATGAGATTTTAGGTGTGGCATCGACTTTCCATCAATGTATCAAGTTCCCTCATCCCACTGGTGTTGGCATCATAAAGGGAGACTGGGTTGAAGGAAAGAAGTGTTATGAAATTGATATAGAATCTTGCTTAGAAAGAGCTGCGAAGAAGAAGAATTGGAAACACAACATAAAAGAAAAACAAAAAGGTGAAAGATTGATGGTAGATGTAATAGAACAAAGAGAGGAAGAAATGCCGCGAAACCAATATATGATGAAGATAAGAAGTGGCGAAGGCTTCGCAACAGACAAGAAAATGACAGGAAAACTCAAAAATGCAGAGGCAGAAAATAGCAGAAATAAGAGACTTAAAGAATGAATGTACTTGTTGATTGCCGAAGAAGAAATTGGGAGGTGAAAGAAAAATGTATGATGGGTTTGATCTTAAAATAAAAAATAAAAAAATATGATTATGAAAATCTTTCTTATGAATAGCAGAGATGAGGTTGCGAAAAGAAGTTGATATGCAGAAGAAGAGAATATATTTTATGAAATATAAAGATGCGATTGCGAAATTACAAAAGAATTTATATGAAAAAGAATCAACAAATTAATCAGACAGAGGCGAACCAACTATGGCGTACACCCTAGTTCGCGAAATCAAAATTTCGCAAGAGGCAAATGTAAGACCTAAAGTGCGTCATAGAAGGGGGTACCTATTGCATGGCTCAGGGAAAAGGATACACCGCCCCTGGAACCTGAGTCATGGAGAATTGGGGTCAATAAAGCCCATCCAGAGGAGGTACCTTGGATTTTCAATCTAAGCTTATGACTTAGATTGGACGACCGAGGGTCTCTTCTAAGAAGTCAGCATTTGACCAAGGCGCCGAGGTACACGGTTGAGCCAAGAGTGCCTGGGGCATTTGAAGTGTCTCGGCCATTCTTGGCAAGTCTTGGCTTATCTTTCGGCCAAGAAAACTCCACTTAGGGTGCAGTCTCGTAACCATAAGCCCTATAGGCAAAAGGGATAAGAGGCTGCGAAAACAACTAGTTGTTGTCAAGACCGGATGGGAGGAGCTAGCCTTGTATGGCAGAAGTACGTCTCCTTGAAGGGGCAACCAGGGGGAAGATAAGGGTGGCACCCTCCAGGAGCTGATAAGTGTCTTAAGACGCAAATGTCATGAGGCTTTATTTTCGCAAGGAAATTTAGGCTTGTCATATTTGTGCGACAATCCTGAAGAGGCAATAATACAAAAGACAAAGATAAGACGAGATCAATGGGTCAGTACATGAAAGTGTAAGGACGTCCTGCGATTTCTTCGCAAGACGGCAATGTCATGGGGCTTTATTTTCGCAAGAATTTTTAGGCTTGTCATATTGTCACAACAAAAATATCCTGCAGAGGCAACAATACTAAAGAAATGATAAGGCAAGATCAATGGGTCATTACATGAAATTATAAAGACGTCCTGCGATTTTGTCGCAATGACAAGGGGTGGCACAGTAAGACCTTTAACTAGGAAGGAAAAATAAGACCACATAAGAGAAAAAGAAAAAAGGAAATCTTGGAAGAAACCAAGATTTCCTTACTTGCGAAAATTCAGCAGCAATAGCTGCGAGATTGAGGCATGAACACATATCACTATTCGAAAGTAACTTGCTTAATCTCTCAATTGAATGCAAATAACAGAGGCAAGTATGGGAATGTATAGAATAAAAACATGTTATTTGTCTTCATATGATAGATTTACGCGCTCATAAAATGAAAGGTTGATAATATATTGATTAACTGTATTGCAAAAAAAAGAATTGTTCTTTTAACATGTGCAGAAAGGAACAACAAAGGTAAAGCTAGTATCTGAATATCCAAGAAACTCGCATTAAAAGATTACAAAAATAGAAGATTAAAAGAATGAATGTACAGATATTACAAAAAGAGAAAGAAGAAAACAGAACTATTTCTTGTTTGATTCTTCTTCTTTATTTTCTTCATCTTCATCAGATCCTTCTACTTATTCATCTTCATCAGATTCCTATTCTTCGCTAGCATCGCTGTCAGAGATATCCAAAGAAGGCACATTCTTAGGGATTTCATCAAGGAGGCAAGGGTATGACGAATGAGGAATGCTATTGTCATCGCAGACCATCTTATAGTCCGATTGCGAAAAAGAGTAGCATCATTCTTGAAATTCGCAACTGTAATTTGTAGTTGCCTCTTCAATCTAGAAAATTTGTCATTTCAAGAAGAAAGATCCTTTGCGAGCTGCTCCTTCTCAGATTCAAGTTCTTCAATTCTTTTGCGAAACCTCTCTTCAGCGTCTACGAACATATGACAATGAATTAGCAACTTAATGACAACTTCATAAAAAACAAACAGTTAAATAAAGAAGAATAATTAACAACCTTCTTTGTCAGAAATCATATCCCTAATCAAGGCCGTATGCTCAGGCTTGAAGACTAACGTTAACACCTAAATTATTTAGGCGTCATCTAGAACCTTCGCAGCCCAAGCGAATTCATCGTCATTGTTTATGAGAAGAAGGGAGCGAATTTGATTCTCTCTTTCGCTAAGTATAGCATTTTTGCGGATGGATTCATCCCGTTCAATTTGAACCTCAAGAAGAGTCTTTTGGGATTTCGCTAATGCTTGAGCACCTTGTCTAGCGATGCGATCTTTGTCATCTATGAGATCACTGATTTTCTTCCTTAAAGTATTAATTTTCTCTTTAGAACTAAGATATAGACGTTTAAATTGGTTGGCTAAGCCTAAACTAGATCTATGATCAATTTCTAAGAGGCTAAATTTGGATTGAAGTTCATAGGAAGAGATTTAATCTTGTTATTTGAAAAACTATTTAAAGAATCGTTGAGGTGATCAAGGAGGTCATTGTTATCCATAGGATCGGGGAATGAGTGAAGAAGAATGGCTTCATCAGAAAGGTTATAAACGTCTGCGAAAATGGTAAATCAGATGAGGGAAGATAATGAGAGAATAAACCAAAGGAAAAAAGAAAAGTCGCATACCATAAAGCAGTTGGTTGGCACTCTGAAGACTAGAAATCTTATTCTTCTGAGTGGAAGAATCAGCTTCTAATTGCTTGGTTTTCTCGCGAATAGTAGCAGCTTCAGTTTCGAATTCTTCATTTCTCTTGCGAAGAGCAGCAGCTTCAACTTCCAATTCTTCATTTTTCTTGCGAAATTGAAGATTCTTCTTTCGAGAATACTGCGCCTTTTCTCAAGATCTGAGGCAACAACAAAGGAAGCTCTCCCGGACTATAAAGGAAAGTAAAGAAATTATCAAGATATAACTTAAAATCGAAGTTATGAAGAAATAAGGGAACAAAGACATACCAAGACACCAAGCGAATTTAAAAAGCTGGGAGTCACTGATCTGGAGACCCCATGAAGAGAATCATCACCCTCTAGTAAAGGAGCATCACAGATACTCGCGAGAGCTTTGCACGTGCTAGAAAGGCGATCATCTCCAATTCCTTGCATGGAGTCAGCGAAGATGCTAGACAATTGTGCCATAGAAGATTCAATTGGAGAATTCTCATTTGCGAGAGAAGTATCAATATCATCATTATCTTCATCAGAGCTTTCGCTGGATTGAGGATTTGAAGGAGAAGGGGAATGAATCTTTCGCTTCTTTGAAGGTGGGGCAGTAGACTTTTCCCTGCGAAGAGAACCTTTACTCTTGCTTTTGGTCTTCGCAACCTTAGAACTTTCTTCTTCTTCAGTAACTTCAGCACCAACCTTCGCACACGCATGAAGATAAGAAACAGAGGCAACAATATTGTTAAAAATAATAAAGAAAAGTATTTCTTACTTCATCCGTGATCGAACGGAGTGCTGCTAGGGTACTTGCCTTAGCATTTCTTTTGTAGCTCTTTCTCAACTTGATAATATGAAAATTTCGCAAGATTAATAGGTATAAAAAGGAGTAAAGACTATAAATTGAGCGAAATTTAGGAAGTATACCTCTTTTGCCTTTTCAGGCCAGTTAAAAAACCAAGGTTAATAGTTGGCGAGATTCACAGGGAGCACATGTGAACCTGAAATGTAAGGTCCTTTCAAAACTAACGGAAAGACGCACCATCTGTCGTCTTTAGAATGACGAGGAAAATTGTTCTTGCCAGAATGGCAGTCGATATCCTGCATAAGTATTTTATCGCTGGCGACATTCTCTCTTCTCTTCAAGCGAGCACCCCAGCGAGTTTTATCATTCTTCATGTTTATTATTTCATAGTTTTCGAAGAAGCTTTCCACCGTATATTTTTCGGCGAATATCTCTAAGTCCACAAATTTAGGATCTCTGACTTCTTTTGGGTAAAGAGATCCCTTACCAGCACCATGATTGGCGAACTCAAGCATTAAGCGGATACAATCCCCGCTCAGTTGGTAGATGGCTCGCGAGAATTTCGCATGAGCAAGAATTTCATAAAATAAGGGAAGATCAGGGTCATAGAGAGGAATGGGAAGACCAGCGAGAATCTGGCCTAGCGAAATTATGATTTCCTGATCATCACAACGATGATCAGAAAACAGTTTGGCAGAAAGAATGGATTTAAATTCTTGATTGGGAATGGTGGTCAACGTGAAACCTTTATCTTCGAAATCCTTTTGCACTTTGTCCAGAGAAGCTTCATATTTACGACCAACTGGAGGCATTTTCAAAGTATGGGAATGAAGAGAAACTGAAGATCAAAATAAGTGAAAAGGAAAAAGATTCACAGTAGCAGAAACGGAAGTTATTGAGAGATGTTGAAGAAAAGTTGCAGAAAAAACAAGAAGGAAAGTAAAAAAAGAAGAAGAGAGGAGTAAGAAAGGTATATATAGAGAGAAGGTTTCTCGAAAAGGCAAACACATTTAATGCGAAGAGTAGACATGAACGGTTGAGAAAAAAGCAGTTAAAAAAGACGTGTCAAGAAATAGATGGAGGAATAAATTCCGCGTAAAAATACAGAATTGTGTCAATAAAGAAAAATATGAAAGAATGAACAGCTGCGGCATTTGGAAAGTACTAATTCTCATGACATTCTCTCCTTCGCAGAGAAGACATGAGAAGAGGCAAGATGTAGGATCAGAATATCGCAACACCAAGACCCTTGCGAAATCCATAAACGACACACTGCGAAGATATCGCAGATAAGTAATATAAATGACGCAACGGATGACGACAGCCTGAACACGAGAAAGATGTGAAGACCTAGCGAGATTTAGGAGTGTTGCGAGATTTAACGTTTGTACACTCGCGAGAATGTCGCAAGTCAGATCCGAAAATAAAGGACAGCTTAGCTGTCATCCACTATGTAATGTCCTATATAACGAGCCGAATAGGCTTATGAGAGGAGAGAGATCTTTTTCGAGTGCTGGGCAAGTTATCAAGAGAGAGAAAGTTTAGAGCGGTTGTAAATTCTTTAGCTTATTTCCTTTCCATCTTGTGACATTTGTGAGTTTAATCAATAAAGACTATAATTGTTCATCTTAAAATGACTTGATTGTATGAATTCTTATGAGGGGTGTAGTGTGGGATTTCCTGCTACTACAGGAGACTTGCTGGAAAAGGGATAGATGAAATGGAAGAACCTTCAAGAGTAAACACAAGAAACAATGTAGAAAATCAAGTTGAACCGCCAATTCAACGTACACCAATACATAATAGAACTGTGGATTATGACAGAGTGAGTGTACATACTTGGTGATCAGATTATGTAGATGAAATGGGAGAAGAGCAGCAATTATGAAGCAATGGACGAGAGGAGAGAGACCAAGAAGTAATTGGAGGAATAATTCAGGGAAATGAAGAGATTGAAGCGTTAGAGGCATTGAGGCAAAGAATACATGAAGAAAGGCGATTAGAAGCAGAAGAACATGCAAATCTGACAAGGAAAAATCATGAGTTGAGGATGGAAAACATGAGATTACAAAGTAGAAGGTCAAGAAGCACAACAAGATCAAGTTCAAGATTAGTTAGAGAAGAAATAAGACGAAATTCGCCTGTAGAAAATGCTAATGAAGATATTCGAGAGGAAATACAAAATCTAGACGAAGAACGTCGTGAAAGAAGAGAAATAATAGAAGATCGTTATATTCAACATGGTGAAATTCTTCAAAATGGACAAAACAACGGAAATCAGGGAAATAGGCAACGTCAGGAACGAAATAATCAAGATGGCGAAGAAAATCAGGAAGAAGGAAGGAGAATATTACATGGGAGAGAAGTTCAAAGAAATCGACAAACAATTGAAGATAAAATTGAAAGACATTACACTGAACAAGCACGACTAGATTGCGAAAGGGAAAGACTGAGAGCAGAAGTGGAAGAGCAAGAGCTCCAAGAGGCAATTCGCCAGAACAATCATGATAATCGAGAAAGAAGGCGTGAACAAAATCGCAATAATGGTAATATCAATGAAGAATATGATAAAGTACAAATGAGAATTGAAAGGCGGCTGTTTATGGGTGAAAACTATTCCTGCAGAATTTGGTAATTTCGGGTGTGGATGAGGAATGAATCTAAACCTTAAACAAATGCACTGCATGGTGAGTGCTTGTAGATTCGAGAGATCAATCTGTGCAAGTCCGGCCTAAACCAAGAAATGGCCGTTCCAGACTTGTTTCGGTCACAAAGTGAAGGAGATGGGGTTGATCTTAGGGAGGGAAGCGAAGAAGGTGTTGAGATTGTGAAGGTGTTGGCTTGCTTATGACTTGTAACAGAAAGGTGAGCAGGCTTGTGATCGATGCAAGCAAGCTCTGGGTGTTTGAATACGTTTTTGTATTAACACTTGGTTTTTCTGTCTCGTATGGACTTGTATTGTTGTTTGAAATAGGGCGGAGAACCTATTTATACAAGTCATTGAGCCTCATTCACGTCTCTCGTGGGAAGTGGAGGAAGTGGAGTGATGAAGTAGTGGAGTTGTGCGTCGGTGCCACACGACCAGTCTTGCCCACTTCTCCCGTTAATCTCTAACCGTCCATGACTTCCCCGACACGTTCTTGTGATGGCGCGTTGCACGCCGCACGCCGTAAACCACCAGACCAATACCCCGCATGTATCCCCCGTTTGTGACATGATTGATGTCCGGAATGTGTGGATCGTGGATCCACGAAAGATAGCATGTAATCGCTGAATTGAATAACTCGTGTTATTCGAAAGTCGATACTTGTGAAGTATCGTGTGTATTTTATGCGGTACTCGCATTATGGTGTGGTAAAGTGATGGGTAATAACGCCTCACCGACCAAATAACTCCCGACTGGGGTTGTATAACCAAGATGGTGAAGTTGGACGGATGAGATGATCTTTGAGACACTCATCTCACGACCGTTAATGAATATTAGGGTTTTTGAAGAGGTGCGCAAGCATCACTCTTCACTTGGTCGAAACCGAGCATGGAAAGGGATTTGGAGAGAACCGACCGGGCGTGCATGTAGATAGCATGCCAGCGTACACGTCCATGTCTCACTGTCCCATGAAGGTGTGATCTAGGCCACTCAATTTGACCGGCAAAGAGGAGTGGTTGAGATCAATTTTGCAATAGGAAATTGATGCCGCAAAAGGCCGCGCATCATGCTTTTTCCGGCGCGCGTTCCAAGACGACCTAATTTGGTCGATCTTGGCCGATGGGTTTGACGTGAAGATGGCAGGCTGGTGTTCATGCCTATACCTGAATATCCCATGAAAACGTGATCTAAGCCACTTAAATCATCCTAAGTGAAGTTGAGCGGTCGAGATCGGTTGTGGTTTGGGAGGCGTGGCCATGCTAGTTTGGACGCACGTTTGGGATTAACCAGGCATGATATGCCTTGGCCGAACACATGAGGAGGTAGATGGGCCCACGGTGGTCATGCTGGTATGACCGGCCCTTGCTTGATCTAATAATCTGTGACCCTCCATTCGTGCCGGAGAAGATGGACGCGCGTGATGGCTTGAAACCCTAATTTTGGCTTTCAAAGCCGTGCGCCATCTCTTGTTTGGGTGACGATTTTGTCACGGCCAAACATTGTTGGTCCTGACCGATTGGTCAAGTGTGTAGGCGGTCCCACGGTGATCGTGTTGACATGCTCTGGGCCCTTTAAGTCTACATCTACACCCTCCATCTATACCTGCGAAGATGGATGGTTGAGACTGCTTTGCAACACATGTAATATGCCGCAAACCCTAATTTAGGGTTTTCCATCCATAATGCTTGGTATGAACGGTTTCTTGGCAAGCTAGGCCAATGACCGACCATGCGGGGTCGGCCGTGGGTATTCCATACCCGCTTGGGGGTGATGGAATTGATCCGGGGTCATCCAATCATGCTTATGGAGTTGGATGACTGCGATCGAATCATATCCTGACCGATACGGTCGGTCCGATGCTCAATCGGGCTAGTATAACACACCGAGAGGGGCTCAATCGGGCTAGTATAACACACCGAGAGTCACCCGTACGGGTATTCGTACATGATTTCATTATAGTGCTTGGAGGTTCGTGTTACTCTGTAAGAGTAACACTCGACGTCATGCCACACCGATAATGAGTACTTGGAAATACAAGGCCGATATGAAATTCACAGAAGGGATTGTTGCTACATGCTCCAACCTGGAGGAATTTCATGTATTCACAGAATGGGATTGTTGCTACATGCTCCATTCTTGGTGAATTAAGTGAGGGAGTATCCAACACTTATAAATGGCTTTATCTTTTACAAGATGTCAGCGCATGATTTTTTCGGTTTTACAAATTTAACCTTAAACGAAAATCCACCATCAACATTAAGTCCCCCGCCTAGCACATAATGGTTACACTATTGTGTGGTAGGCATGAGATGGTGACATACATATATACTGAAATGACCAGGCTAAGGTAGATACATATTTACCGGATAGTCAGGCGTTGCCCTGGAACTGGTTGGTTCTGATTAAGGATGCAAAGAAAACAGGACTTGATCTGGTGAGTCGCTTTGGTTCCTCTTGTACATATTTGAGCTCGGCCGCTTCTTCAGGTGTACTTCCTTCATCATACACAACTTTCCTCGGTATATCTGATAAGCCTCATCGATTGTTATCCCGAATTAGCAGCCTTCATAGGTGGCAAGTAAAGGCTTCCTTTTCCTTCTGATTCCGTCGACTTGTGAGATTATAAAGAATCGTCTCACGGTCGTTTATTCCATATCTCTGTACGCTCTCGACTTTCTCGATTAACGATCGATGGTTTTGATGATCTCCTTTTTTTTTTTTTTTTTTTTTTTGTGTGCTCATAACTCCCTCTCCTTTGCGCTTTATCATGGAAGCGGTGGACGCTCATTCTCGTTGCTTCCCGTAAAGAAGTTT